>JAWPHD010021508.1:0-28045 GCA_037043455.1 Cyrtodaria siliqua | reverse complement strand
CTTGAGAAAGGGTCTTGTAAGATGTATACTATTCCAGATGTTAAAGTCTGGAAAGCTATAATTGGCAGGAGTCAGAACAGCAAGAGAACAAACTATTAAGGGTAAGACACGACACGATATAAGACAAGCATCAAACTGTACCGTCTTTGGGGATTTAGATTTAGATGTCATCATAGGGTCCATATTATGCCAGTTTATCGAATAATCATATAGGAAAGCATAGTGGCGAACTGTAAATGGGTCAACCACTCAACATGCAGTGCAATACAAAATGATAGGGTCATAACCGCTTTTAATAAACGTTTTAACATGTTTAATAAACATTGTATGAAAGTAATTATGACGAAAGATCGTACGAAGTTGTAAAACAAGTAACACAACAATTCTGTTCGTGATAGTTCTTGTCGCAGAAGAGTTCTTGAAATCCTTTCCTTATATTTTAAAAAATATATCAAAGTTACGATAATAAAATGTTGCAAACGTTTTTTCAAAGTTTATGGTAAAGTTAGTCTTGAGGTTTTCATTTTTTACCGCCTTTATATATTTTATTCGCAAGCAACACGAGTTTATTAACATATTATATTCTTGTATATTTGATATAAATTATGCCAGTGGTTCAATTAATACAAAGTATGTTGTATATGGTGCGTTTGAATAGCGCTTAAATATACCTTTCGAAGTCGAAACAAGTTCGCAAGCAGTATGAGTTTGTTTACCTTGTTTATTTTGCTTATACAACTGATTTCAATTTCAATTATGCCAAGGTTTCAATTGAGTTGCGGCGTGTAGTCGAGTGGGAACTCAGTAGACTTGGAAGCATCTACTTTATAGTGTATACACCAAATGACATAAATTAATCCTATATAACTCACAGCACTCAAACGAAAAGCACCGTAGGTCCGCACTGTACCAAAAACAAAGAGCAAATTAACTTAACAACGAAAAATGCGATACACAACACAAAGAGTGGTGAAGACAGGGTTACCGACTTGAAACGGTCAGTAGGCAGTATGGCCCACTGGTTAGCTTAAATCCATTTTAAGTGTACACAACCTTGCTATTATCATGTTTTCAGCGATCAAATTAACAAGACGGTGTAAATTAAAAGTACATCCCATCAAAATGAAATATCTAACAAAAGAATTCACAGCCAGAGAAATTAGGAAATGATACACGTATATGTTGTTGTAAAACTATATAAAAAATGAGAAAAATGGTCGTATAGAAACCACAGCAATAAAACGCAATGGCACCGTAGGTCCGCACTGCACCACAACGTAAAACATAATTATAAACACCTCAGGATGTACATGTATCCAAAAGTGTACTGTCCAAACACAGCAGTTGCAGACAAAGAGAAAATCTATCTAGGTTACGATCACAAAACCTGAGGGACGAAGTTTATGCAAGCCTCCCTTTCAGGGTTTCAGAAGCGATCATGAGCTAAAAGTAAAGCGTAGTAACTGACTGTAGAAGGGTCAATCACCATGCATGAAGTGCGTTTTTTACTTTAAACATATTTTATTGCTTTTTACATAATACAGCAAAAGGGTTGGGCCACAAGTTATACCAACGTTAGATTCGGCCCTCCCCAACAACAAATAATATACATATAATGGATAAGATGGCAATAAGTTTGTTCAAAGCATAAGTCATGCTATTTATCTGAATTCATTGTTTGACAACACAGATCCCTGGTCCCCCTCCTGTCCGGAATCAAAAGAAATACATGAAGTGCGTTGCAATACTAAATGCTTGTATCCTTTTCTGACGAATTTCCTGATTAATTTTGTAAAGCGGTCATAAAAAAAAAACGTCAGACCTCTTTAATTTTTAAAGTTTATATATCACATCTCCATAGAAAAAAGTTTGAGATATTCCTAGTCGCAGAAAAGATTTTAGGTTGGTGTACTTCTCCGTCAGGTTTTTGTTGCGGCGATAGAACTATGAGACAGATCTACGTGGTATATGATGACTAAACTCTTGCTGAAGAAGTTTACTTGTAATAACTTGATTTCGATAATTGAAATCCTTAACATCGTTACATGCCAGTTCAAGAAAAAACATAAAGAAGAAATGTATCTCGTATGAAATCCCATGCACAGGATAGAGAGACAGTTATGGAGAAGCTAAATACCTGCGTTAACCCACTAACTCCTGCTGAATACCCAGACGGCATTCTAAACATCGTCTGTAGGAGTATTAGTCCGGAAACAGTAAGTGTTGGTAATGCAGTCGCTACTAGTAAGAAACAGATGAATACAGATGCAGCAAGTTGGCCTGAAGGATTCAACGGGCCAACTAACAAGGTTGTGAGCCAAACAAACACTTTCAAGTCTGGATCTTGTGCCATTTTTACATCCAATTAATATATTCCAGAGACATGAGCTTAAGGGTCTCGCGTGACATAGATCTGCAGAATGTTTTCAGCCATGAACTTGCGCCTATACTCACATAACTGTTTGAAGACAGTGATATGAGAACAACAACAAAAACAAACTACACACTGAAAAGAAACAACTTCAGGTTGAGCACTTATCCCGGATCTTAGCAAAGCCTGAAGTCAGTATTATCGATGGCTGCGCCGTCCTGTGGATAATTAATTGGCCGTCAAATGGTACAGCTCATGACTTTGTTGACCAATTTTGGAGCTATATTTCTAACAAACTGGTCAAATGTGAAGCCTCTCTCTCCTGTGACAATGCAATCAGATATGCTTCCAGGCCTAAATTGCTATCCTTATGATGATAAGATGTGGTTGTGCATCTGAGCAACCCTGTTCAGCCGCGAGATTTGGTTGTTACACTGCTCAGCTAGCATGCACTGTTTTCTGGCAAAGCAACATGTCAAACAACTGTCAAAATGGAAAGACAAACGATGATGCTGAGTCTAGCGATGAAGATATTGTCGATGATATTCAGGTCATTAGTCAACCAGATGACGTGTGATTGATCTCGTTAACTGATACGTCAGGTAGAAGTCGTTATAAGACCATTTTATGTTTTTGTAGGCATCTCGGCAGCATTTTTTCCAAAGGTGCAAAGTCGCTTGTTATCAAT
The DNA here is from genome assembly GCA_037043455.1 of Cyrtodaria siliqua. NCBI lineage: Eukaryota > Metazoa > Mollusca > Bivalvia > Adapedonta > Hiatellidae > Cyrtodaria > Cyrtodaria siliqua. The sequence continues at coordinate 24,986 of JAWPHD010021508.1, read as the reverse complement.
ATTTTTAGTTCAGGTTAACTCGTGGTTTTGGCTTTTATGGCCCATTTTGCACGGACGGTAGCAATCTCGGTAGTCATACATCAATATTTTAAGATACGATAAATGTAGAAGTCAAATAAATAAGAAAATCGTTCCTTGGCCCTATAAACCTAGCAGTAGATACCATAGATATTGTCCTAGCTTATATATAAGTCAATATATTGCCATTTTAATGTTACGGTAGACATCTTGGATATTTGTATTTAACTTCTGATTAAGGTGAACAAGAAATAGATTCCTGACGCAAAAAAAAACCTAGACATAGACACCAAATCATTGTCCTAGCTAATGCAGAATCTAAGGTATTGTCAGGTTAATGTCACGGCAGTCATCTTGGATATTTGTCTTTAACATATAAGTAAGATGGAATCATAAATAAAAAAAAAACTAGTCATAGACACAAAAATGATTGTCATAGCTAATGCAGAAGACAAAATATTGCCAATTTAAAAATGTCACGGCAGCCATATTGGCAGCCATCTTGGGACATTTGTATTGCACTTATAAGTAAGGAGAAGTTAGAAATGGATTCCTGGACCCAATAAACCTATCTATAAACACCTTGCCAAGATATCGTCATGTTAATGTCATGACAGCCATCTTGGATATTGCAATGGCATCATTCAGATTCAGAATCAACATATAATACTTCTAACACTAATACCTTAAATATATTAAAATCATCGAAAAACATTGTGTGGACGATAATTGTGGGTCATGGCTGAAAACGGCGTTTGGCAACCGGACTAGTCAGTCAGGGAACTTCTGAAAACCTATCACCTTATTTCATCATAAACACTTATTCTCATGGTCATGATTTCTCATCATCTTTTATACTTCATTCATTCGTTGGAATTTCAAAAATAATTCAGGTAACGATTAATCGTCACATAGTATAATCTTGCAAACTTTCAATGTTAGGGTTTTCCATCACCCAAATTGAAACAAGAAAAAAAATGTCAACTTGATCAATGTGAAACGCTTCATTTCTGTCGCGTAACGCATACTTTGACATATTCAAGTCAGATTTAAATTCTTCGCCTATACATTTTTAGAAAATGTTATAACATTCATCTAACATAATTCGACAAAATTTGAATGATATGCAGTAACACATGTGTTAACCTACTGCACCGATTTCTGCCATTTGTCTCAAAAATCAACCCATGGGCATAGACAGGTTCTCATTTATAAAGCTACTGGCGGGTTCCCTATCTATACTTCTATTGATAAACCAACATACCAACAGGCACCAATAACTGTGATAAACATAGGGAAGCGAAATAGATCGGACTTGGAGCATGGTAGCGAGTTCGCATATTTAATTATGAGGTGATGAAACATCACCATTTCAGGTGATGGTTTTTCAAAAGTTCCCTGACTGCTAATATTCACCTCCTACTTATAAAGCGCGCGAAAAAATCCTGTATATATCCAAAAACGTAAAATATAAAATCCCAGCCTAGCAATATTATCTAATGATACACACCATTTGTTCTCGTTACAATGATATGTTTTTATATGGACTGCGTAGCTTTAAGTTCATTGTTTCCGAAAAATACCTTTACAATACCTTAACACAAGTATGATCATGTATATATGCATGTATATATTCATATAAAATTTAATTACTTAGAAAACTAGAATAATTGAAATTCACGAAGACTTGTACTTATAATGGATTATTGGTTTGCAACATAGACGGTATCAAAATCAATATGAGTTGAACAGCTATGTAAAGAATATCCAGACTGTCGTTGATCACATGACAACAAAAACACGTCAGCACAAGTCAACTGTGTCTAAATATAAATATATGTCAACATCGGAGATATTTGCAATTTGTTTGTAAGCCGTCAGGCGAGGGAGAATATATTTTCCAGACAGGAAATGTGAGCCCATGTCCTCTGTCAAGAATCCAAATAACTTATTTGTCTTACTTAGAAGGTGTTACTACTTATATTAATCAAAGAGCTGAAGGCACTGATGGGCGGTGCTTTTTATAAGTGTTGGAATGGATGGGAAATGAAAATGCTGTAAATATAACTTCCATGTTTTTTTTTTTTACATTCAGTGATGTTTCAGATGATTGATATTTATTACCAATTTCATATTTAAAGATATTTTAGCTAATTCATATGGCCCGAATTAGCTTCCGAAGATTTTTTTCTGAGCAAGCTCTTCAGCGAGCACTGACTGTTCTGTTTTTAGTAACATGATACACTTTCTATAGACACAGTCCGTTTGCTTGTAGCACGATTATAACTCGATTTATATTCTTCTAAACAGATGATAAAAAATTGACTTTGTGAAATTTTGATGAAATAGGTATGTATGACCTAAATAAATAATAAATTGCCTTTATTCTGAACATTGTTAGACATTAGGGCATCAAATGAACAAGCGGCCTTTTGTTTACAAACACCGACTGATCGTCTGTCAAAATGCGTCATAATCTCGGAGAAGCGCTATTTTCTTGCGTATTAATACATAAACAATCTAAGGATTTACTTAGGAGAATATTTGTTAATTACACAGTAAGCGAACACGCAAGGACAATATTTGTTAATTACACAATAAGCGAACACACATCATCATTTTCTGTCAGTGATCACATAATATCGAATTTATTAAAGGCATGCATGAGAGACTACTTCTTCTAGCGTAGTGTTGCATAGTGTTGCATTGTGCTATTAGGTTTGTCACATTCCTAGCATTCCATTGAAAACCCCATTATACCTATGACGGTGCTAAAGCACCGCCAAAAACCCAAACAACCTTACATAGAGAATCTTACATTCGTGACTGTGTATTATTTAATAAACTCGTTTTATAAAATGATAGGATACGATGCTCTGCCGAGTATCCTATCTTTTTATCCAACGAGTGTATAAGACAATCATACACAGACACGAATGTAAGATTCTATTTATCACAAAAACGACGTGATAGTTTCACTTTAATTAATTTTGTCAATTTACCTTGTACCGTATGTACGCCGGCAATTTGTAAGAGAAAGCATGACGTCGTTTTGTTTTTATGACGTTAGCTACGTTACGGCTTTTTATAACATACGTTTTCAAATAAGGATAAATGATAAATATATAAGGTGTCTGAACGTATCGTATGATTTACCATGCAAATAATTGGGATTATTTTTTTTACTGTACACAAGCACAGTGATTCTGTACTCGGTTGCATCTGTAATACACTAGTGTATTACGAGAAATAACTCATGGCTTTATTACCCTCCCAGAAGCCATGTTATGTGATACACAAGTTTTCTTTCTTATTTCTGCCAATTTCCCCGTAACGAGCCAGTATTTCATTCCTAGCAGGTGATCACGGTCTCTAAATGTTTTCCGTTCATGAAGCCAACGCGCTTAACGTCGCCAAATTTGACGGATTTGTAAAATAAAAAAGACTTCGTTTGTCACAATCATTGAATGTTCGTGTTTTATTATCTTTAAAACGGCAAACAACCCTACTTACTATTATGTCAGACTTTTAACCACAATAGAAATGGCAGAAAAGCGGTGAAAGTCGCCGGTTTCCGCAACGAATCGGCAACGTAATATCGTAATATGGACTCATGTCTAATATGCATTAACCACTGAAACCCCGAGAATTTTCATTGCGATATGACAATATTTGTTTTATTCTATTTTATCATCGATTCTTACGGATGGCGGGAGGTAAACAGTACTGGTTCTACTCATGAAAAAGTGGATGCTAAAAATCGTTCAAAATGCATAGCCTAAAAGGACGTTACCCCATTCAAATTAAATCAAGTGGAGCGCTGTGATCGAAAAGCTGTGGTTTCGATCCCCACCATGGCCAAATGTGTTGTGTTCCTGAGCAAGACACTTTATCTACATTTACTTAGTACTGGTTCCACCCAGGAAGTCATCGAGAGTGATTAAAATAAATTCAGAGAGCTTTCGGTACAATCGATGTAAAATAAATAAGAAGCTAAATCAAATCAAATCAAATCAAATCAAATCAAATCAAACGTTAATAACATTGTTAATTTCCAAGTAAAACAGAGCACTTGGTAACACACTCGTGACTAATCTGCATTTGCGTACCTATATATAATTACCTCCCGTGCAAATAGTTTTTGTCGGAGATGCATATGCTCAGAGTGCGTATTGATCAAGACTAAGGCCAGAGTTCTTTGATTTTTCGGTTCTCAAACCCTCCGACCCTAAGTTTTGAAAAATTAAAAAAATAAATATTTAAAACAACTAACAAATGTTTAAAAAAAAGTTTTCGTTATTAATTATTTGGTCACCCATTTCAAACAACCAAATTATCATGTTTAAAAATTAACTTAAAATCAGATATAAATTTGTTCAGGTCCATTTTATGTTTTACAATGTGACTAACGCCATTACAAGACATACACTTATAAAGATTCAGATTTTCCCCCCTCCTCCTGTGCAACTTTTTCCGAAAAAAGTCTGAGAACCGAAATAAACAAACTCTAGCCTAATTCGAGTATTAAAACGTTTAAACTAAGGTTCATTCAGTTAGTTCAGTTAAAAGCCAATACAACTGAAGCATTGTTGTTGTTTTTTTAAAAAACAATGAACAGCGTCGTCTTAATCTTCTTTTAGACAACACCCAGTTGTCGTTTGTTGAACACCATAAACATTCAGGTCTTACTTTGAGCCATGATGGCAAATGGCATATGCATATCGAAAATATCTCTCGGCTTCAAAAATCATTGGAACTATGAGACTTTTGAAATTTACACTAAGTCGTAAGGTATTAAATCAAATGTATTTATCGTATGTCCGTCCAATCTTAGAATATGCTGCTATTGTTTGGGATGGCTGCAGCGAATGTGAAAAAAATAAACTTGAAAAAATACAATATGGAGCTTCGCGTATGGTGACCCGTCTTACCCGTTCGGTTCGGTATCTGTTGTTAATTTAATGAATAAAATAGGGGGGCTAACGTCATCAGAACGCGTAAGTTTCAAAAAAAATATTGTATATAAAATGAAAAACGGAACAGTACCTGAATACCTGGCAAATCTGCTTCCAAGAACCGTAGCGGAAGAGACTCCATATCCCCTCAGGAACGCAGAAAATGTCTCGCAGACCAGTTAGAACATCTATTTTTATGACTTCATTTATTCCATCAACTGTCAAACTCCGAAATGATTTACCTTTAGATATTAGGAATCCGGCTCATTAAACATATTCAAAGGTCAGCTTATGCGAACAATGTTTACTAGTTCAAATATTCCTAGTTTTTACTTATCTGGTATACGTTTTTTGTCTGTTATGCATGCTAGGATAAGAAATTCATGTAGTAATCACAATAATGATATTTTTCAAAATCATTTACGCGAATCGCCTCAATGCAATTGCGGTCAGGGTAATGATATGCAAATCATTTCTTCTTTGAATGTATGCAATTCAATATTGCAAGGCTCGAACTCTTCCAGTAAACACGTTCGTTTCATCCTTTAAGCTGAAATACATTATTGTTTGGAAGGTTAGATCTTACAACACAAGAAAATGCTTTGATTTTTAATTCTGTTCAAAACATTATTAGAGATAGTCATCGATTTACTTAGGTTTGCCATTAAATTATTTGTTCTGATGTAATCATCTAGAGCAGACGAGACAATATTTCTAAATAAAAAAGGTCATTATGTTCGATATAATATTCCTCATGCCTAAAATAACAATTTTGGATTATTTTTAATGATGACGGACCAGTAATCCTTAAAGTCGTAATAGAATTGCCCTGTAAATAGTACTTCTGTTGTTCAAACAAATAGCATGCTTACGAAACATTAATTCGCAATCTATTTCAGCCGGCAGACAACGTTGTTAAAACTTGAAATCCAATTTTCGTTTGTTTCCGTGATGCAGTGAAAAGTGTCTTGCAATGTGGCTTTCCTCAGATACAATCTGGAATCAATATTATAACACAACTGCACCATCTGTTGATGTAATGTTAGATTGAAATAATTCCCGATCGACTGATAAACTACTGACGGAATAGGGTTGCTGGTGTTACCCCTCTGTTGGATTTTACTTACAGGTCGTTCATAAGTACACTCCTAAACAAATATGTTCACGCTAGTGTGTAACACGCCCTCGGAATTAGTTTTTATATGAACAAAATGTAAACGTATAGCAACGTTTGTTTCATATATATACATTGTTACCACCTTACAACTGTGTTATACCAATACTGGAATGGGAGAACATTTGTAGTATTAATTCGTTTATGATTTAAAAAAAAAAGTCCCGAAATGTATGTGTTTGTATTTGTAACTTTATGTATGTATCCTGAAGAGGCGATAATAGCCGAAAGCGCTCGATATAAATGTGTTGGTTTAAGCACTGTTTGGCTGATAATTTGTCTCACATTTATCTTTTTAAATACCTATATTCCTGGAATCCTCCGCGATCCAGTGCTTGAGAAAGGGTCTTGTAAGATGTATACTATTCCAGATGTTAAAGTCTGGAAAGCTATAATTGGCAGGAGTCAAAACAGCAAGAGAACAAACTATTAAGGGTAAGACACGACACGATATAAGACAAGCATCAAACTGTACCGTCTTTGGGGATTTAGATTTAGATGTCATCATAGGGTCCATATTATGCCAGTTTATCGAATAATCATATAGGAAAGCATAGTGGCGAACTGTAAATGGGTCAACCACTCAACATGCAGTGCAATACAAAATGATAGGGTCATAACCGCTTTTAATAAACGTTTTAACATGTTTAATAAACATTGTATGAAAGTAATTATGACGAAAGATCGTACGAAGTTGTAAAACAAGTAACACAACAATTCTGTTCGTGATAGTTCTTGTCGCAGAAGAGTTCTTGAAATCCTTTCCTTATATTTTAAAAAATATATCAAAGTTACGATAATAAAATGTTGCAAACGTTTTTTCAAAGTTTATGGTAAAGTTAGTCTTGAGGTTTTCATTTTTTACCGCCTTTATATATTTTATTCGCAAGCAACACGAGTTGATTAACATATTATATTCTTGTATATTTGATATAAATTATGCCAGTGGTTCAATAATACAAAGTATGTTGTATATGGTGCGTTTGAATAGCGCTTAAATATACCTTTCGAAGTCGAAACAAGTTCGCAAGCAGTATGAGTTTGTTTACCTTGTTTATTTTGCTTATACAACTGATTTCAATTTCAATTATGCCAAGGTTTCAATTGAGTTGCGGCGTGTAGTCGAGTGGGAACTCAGTAGACGTGGAAGCATCTACTTTATAGTGTATACACCAAATGACATAAATTAATCCTATATAACTCACAGCACTCAAACGAAAAGCACCGTAGGTCCGCACTGTACCAAAAACAAAGAGCAAATTAACTAAACAACGAAAAGTGCGATACACAACACAAAGAGTGGTGAAGACAGGGTTACCGACTTGAAACGGTCAGTAGGCAGTATGGCCCACTGGTTAGCTTAAATCCATTTTAAGTGTACACAACCTTGCTATTATCATGTCTTCAGCGCTCAAATTAACAAGACGGTGTAAATTAAAAGTATATCCCATCAAAATGAAATCTCTAACAATAAAATTCACAGCCAGAGAAATTAGGAAATGATACACGTATATGTTGTTGTAAAACTATATAAAAAATGAGAAAAATGGTCCTATAGAAACCACAGCAATAAAACGCAATGGCACCGTAGGTCCGCACTGTACCACAACGTAACACATAATTAGAAACACCTCGGGATGTACATGTATCCAAAAGTGTACTGACCAAACACAGCAGTTGCAGACAAAGAGAAAATCTATCTAGGTTACGACCACAAAACCCGAGGGACGAAGTTCATGCAAGCCCCCCCTTTCAGGGTTTCAGAAGGGGCAATCATGAGCTAAAAGTAAAGCGTAGTAACTGACTGTAGAAGGGTCAATCACCATGCATGAAGTGCGTTGTAATACTAAATGTTTGTATCCTTTTCTGACGAATTTCCTGATTAATTTGTAAAGCGGTCATAAACAAAATCCGTCAAAACTCTTTAATTTTTAAAGTTTATATATCACATCCCTATAGAAAAAAGGTTGTGATATTCCTAGTCACAGAAATTGTTTAGGTTGGTGAACTTCTCCGTCAGATTTTTGTTTCGGCGATAGAACTAGGAGACAGACCTACGTAGTATATGATGACTAATATCTTGCTGAAGAAGTTTGCTTGTAATAAATTGATTTTGATTATTGAAATCCTTAACATCGTTACATGCCAGTTCAAGACAAACCATAAAGAGGAAATGTAGCTCTTATGAAATCCCATGCACAGGATAGAGAGACAGTTATGGAGAAGCTAAATACCTGCGTTAACCCACTAACTCCTGCTGAATTCTAAACATCGTCTCTAGGAGTATAAGTCCGGAAACAGTAAGTGTTGGTAATGCAGTCGCTACTAGTAAGAAACAGATGAATAAGATGCAGCAAGTTGGCCTGAAGGATTCATCGGGCCAACTAACAAGGTTGTGAGCCAAAAAACGCTTTCAAGTCTGGATCTGGTGCCATTTTTACATCCAATTAATATATTCTAGAGACATGAGCTTAAGGGTCTCGAGTGACACAGATCTGCAGAATGTTTTCAACCATGAACTTGCGCCTATACTCACATAACTGTTTGAAGACAGTGATATGAGAACAACAAAAAAAAATCCACACTGAAAAGAAACAACTTCAGGTTGAGCACTTATCCCGGATCTTAGCAAAGCCTGAAGTCAGTATTATCGATGGCTGCGCCGTCCTGTGGATAATTAATTGGCCGTCAAATGGTACAGCTCATGACTTTGTTGACCAATTTTGGAGCTATATTTCTAACAAACTGGTCAAATGTGAAGCCTCTCTCTCCTGTGACATTTCGATCAGATATGCCGCCAGGGCTAAATTGCTATCCTTATGATGATAAGATGTGGTTGTGCATCTGAGCAACTCTGTTCAGCCGCGAGATTTGGTTGTTACACTGCTCAGCTAGCATGCACTGTTTTCTGGCAAAGCAACATGTCAAACAACTGTCAAAATGTAAAGACAAACGATGATGCTGAGTGTAGCGATGAAGATATTGTCGATGATATTCAGGTCATTAGTCAACCAGATGACGTGTGATTGATCTCGTTAACTGATACGTCAGTTAGAAGTCGTTATAAGACCATTTTATGTTTTTGTAGGCATCTCGGTAGCATTTTTTCCAAAGGTGCAAAGTCGCTTGTTATCAATATTTTTAGTTCAGGTTAACTCGTGGTTTTGGCTTTTAGGGCCATTTTGCACGGACGGTAGCAATCTCGGTAGTCATACATCACTATTTTAAAATACGATACATGTTGAAGTCAAATAAATAAGAAAATGGTTCCTTGGCCCTATAAACCTAGCAGTAGATACCATAGATATTGTCCTAGCTTATATATAAGTCAATAAATTGCCATTTTAATGTTACGGTAGACATCTTGGATATTTGTATTTAACTTCTGATTAAGGTGAACAAGAAATAGATTCCTGACGCAAAAAAAACCCTAGACATAGACACCAAATCATTGTCCTAGCTAATGCAGAATCTAAGGTATTGTCAGGTTAATGTCACGGCAGTCATCTTGGATATTTGTCTTTAACATATAAGTAAGATGGAATCATAAATGGATTTCCTGACCTAAAAAAAACCTAGTCATAGACACAAAAATGATTGTCATAGCTAATGCAGAAGACAAAATGTCACGGCAGCCATATCGGCAGCCATCTTGGGACATTTGTATTGCACTTATAAGTAAGGAGAAGTTAGAAATGGATTCCTGGACCAAATAAACCTATCTATAAACACCTTGCCAAGATATCGTCATGTTAATGTCATGGCAGCCATCTTGGATATTGCAATGGCATCATTCAGATTCAGAATCAGCATATAATACTTCTAACACCAATACCTTAAATATATTAAAATCATCGAAAAACATTGTGTGGACGATAATTGTGGGTCATGGCTGAAAACGGCGTTTGGCAACCGGACTAGTCAGTCAGGGAACATTTGAAAAACTATCACCTTATTTCATCATAAACACTTATTCTCATGGTCATGATTTCTCATCATCTTTCATTCTTCATTCATTCGTTGGAATTTCAAAAATAATTCAGGTAACGATTTATCGTCACATAGTTTAATCTTGCAAACTTTCAATGTGAGGGTTTTCCATCACCCAAATTGAAACAAGAAAAAAAATGTCAACTTGATCAAAGTGAAACGCTTCATTTCTGTCGCGTAACGCATACTTTGACATATTCAAGTCACATCTAAATTCTTCGTCTATACATTTTTAGAAAATGTTATAACATTCATCTAACATAATTCGACAAAATTTGGATGATATGCAGTAACACATGTGTTAACCTACTGCACCGATTTCTGCCATTTGTCTCAAAAATCAACCCATGGGCATAGACAGGTTCTCGTTTATAAAGCTACTGGCGGGTTCCCTATCTATACTTCTATCGATAAACCAACATACCAACAGGCACCAATAACTGTGATAAACATAGGGAATTGAAATAGATCGGACTTGGAGCATGGTAGCGAGTTCGCATATTTAATTATGAGGTGATGAAACATCACCATTTCAGGTGATGGTTTTTCAAAAGTTCCCTGACTGCTAATATTCACCTCCTACTTATAAAGTGCGCGAAAAAATCCTGTATATATCCAAAAACGTAAAATATAAAATCCCAGCCTAGCAATATTATCCAATGATACACACCATTTTTTCTCGTTACAATGATATGTTTTTATATCGACTGCGTAGCTTTAAGTTCATTGTTTCCGAAAAATACCTTTACAATACCTTAACATGAAATGCAACTAAAACACAAGTATGATCATGTATATATGCATGTATATATTCATATAAAATTTAATTACTTAGAAAACTAGAATAATTGAAATTCACGAAGACTTGTACTTATAATGGATTATTGGTTTGCAACATAGACGGTATCAAAATCAATATGAGTTGAACAGCTATGTAAAGAATATCCAGACTGTCGTTGATCACATGACAACAAAAGCACGTCAGCACAAGTCAACTGTGTCTAAATATAAATATATGTCAACATCGGAGATATTTGCAATTTGTTTGTAAGCCGTCAGGCGAGGGAGAATATATTTTCCAGACAGGAAATGTGAGCCCATGTCCTCTGTCAAGAATCCAAATAACTTATTTGTCTTACTAAGAAGTTGTTACTACTTATATTAATCAAAGTGCTGAAGGCACTGATGGGCGGTGCTTTTTATAAGTTGGAATGGATGGGAAATGAAAATGCTGTAAATATAACTTCCATGGTTTGTTTTTTACATTCAGTGATGTTTCAGATGATTGATATTCATTACAAATTTCATATTTAAACATATTTTAGCTAATTCATATGGCCCGAATTAGCTTCCGAAGATTTTTTTCTGAGCAAGCTCTTCAGCAAGCACTGACTGTTCTATTTTTAGTAACATGATACACTTTCTATAGACACAGACCGTCTGCTTGTAGCACGATTATAACTCGATTTATAACCTTCTAAACAGATGATAAAAAGTTGACTTAGTGAAATTTTGATGAAATAGGTATGTATGACCTAAATAAATAACAAATTGCCTTTATTCTGAACATTGTTAGATATTTAGGGCATCAAATGAATAAGCGGCCATTTGTTTACAAACACCGACTGATCGTCTGTCAAAATGCGTCATAATCACGGAGAAGCGCTATTTTCTTGCGTATTAATTCATAAACAATCTAAGGATTTACTTAGGAGAATATTTGTTAATTACACAGTAAGCGAACACGCAAGGACAATATTTGTTAATTACACAGTAAGCGAACACACATCATCATTTTCTGCCAGTGATCACATAATATCGAATTTATTAAAGGCATGCATGAGAGACTACTTCTTCTAGCGTAGTGTTGCATAGTGTTGCATTGTGCTATTAGGTTTGTCACATTCCTAGCATTCCATTGAAAACCCCATTATACCTCTGACGGTGCTAAAGCACCGCCAAAAACCCAAACAACCTTACATAGAGAATCTTACATTCGTGACTGTGTATTATTTAATACACTCCTTTTATAAAATGATAGGATACGATGCTCTGCCGAGTATCCTATCTTTTTATCCAACGAGTGTATAAGACAATCATACACAGACACGAATGTAAGATACTATTTATCACAAAAACGACGTGATATATTCACTTTAATTAATTTTGTCAATTTACCTTGTACCGTATGTACGCCGGCAATTTGTAAGAGAAAGCATGACGTCGTTTTTTTTTATGACGTCAGCTACGTTACCGTTTTTTATAACATACGTTTTCAAATAAGGATACATGATAAATATTTAAGGTGTCTGAACGTATCGTATGATTTACCATGCAAACAATTGGGATTATTTTTTTTACTGTACACAAGCACAGTGATTCTGTACTCAGTTGCATCTGTAATACACTAGTGTATTACGAGAAATAACTCATGGCTTCGTTACACTCCCAGAAGCCATGTTATGTGATACACAAGTTTTCTTTCTTATTTCTGCCAATTTCCCCGTAGTGAGCCAGTATTTCATTCCCAGCAGGTGATCACGGTCTCTAAATGTTTTCCGTTCATGACGCCAACGCGCTTAACGTCGCCAAATTTGACGGATTTTTAAAATAAAAAAGACTTGGTTTGTCACAATCATTGAATGTTCGTGTTCTATTATCTTTAAAACGGCAAACAATCCTACTTACTATTATGTCGGACTTTTAACCACAATAGAAATGGCAGAAAAGCGGCGAAAGTCGACGGTTCCGCAACGAATCGGCAACGTAATATCGTAATATGGGCTCATGTCTAATATGCATTAACCACTGAAACCCCGAGAATTTTCTTTGCGATATGACAATATGTGTTTTATTCTATTTTATCATCGATTCTTACGGATGTCGGGAGGTAAACAGTACTGGTCCTACTCATGAAAAAGTGGATGCTAAAAATCGTTCAAAATGCATAGCCAAAAAGGACGTTACCCCATTCAAATAAAATCAAGTGGAACGCTGTGATCGAAAAGCTGTGGTTTCGATCCCCACCATGGCCAAATGTGTTGTGTTCCTGAGCAAGACACTTTATCTACATTTACTTAGTACTGGTTTCACCCAGGAAGTCATCGAGAGTGATTAAAATAAGTTCAGAGAGCTTTCGGTACAATCGATGTAAAATAAATAAGAAGCTAAATCAAATCAAATCAAACGTTAATAACATTGTTAATTTCCAAGTACAACAGAGCACTTGGTAACACGCTCGTGACTCATCTGCATTTGCGTACCTATATATAATTACCTCCCGTGCAAATAGTTTTTGTCGGAGATGCATATGCCCAGAGTGCGTATTGGCTAGAGTTCTTTGATGTTTCGGTTATCAAACCCTCCGACCCTAAGTTTTGAAAAATTAAAAAAAATAATATTTAAAACAACTAACAATGTTTAAAAAAAAGTTTTCGTTATTAATTATTTGGTCACCCATTTCAAACAACCAAATGTTCATGTTTAAAAATTAACTTAAAATCAGATATAAATTTGTTCAGGTCCATTTTATGTTTTACAATGTGACTAACGCCATTACAAGATAGACACTTATAAAGGTTCAGATTGTTCCCCCACCTCCTGTGCAACTTTTTCCGAAAAAAATCTGAGAACCAAAAAAAAAAATCTGGCCTAATTCGAGTATTAAAACTTTTAAAGTAACGTTCGTTCAGTTAGTTCAGTTAAAAGACAATAAAACTGCAGCATTGTGTTTTTTTTCCCCAAAAACAATGAACATCGTCGGCTTAATCTTATTTTAGACAACACCCAGATGCCGTTTGTTAAACAACATAAACATTTAGGTCTTACTTTGAGCCATGATGTCAAATGGCATATGCATATCGAAAATATCTCTCTTTCGGCTTCCAAAATCATTGGAACTATGAGACTTTTGAAATTTACACTAAGTCGTAACGTATTAATTCAAATTTATTTATCGTATGTCCGTCCAAAATTAGAATATGCTGCTATTGTTTGGGATGGCTGCAGCGAATATGAAAAAAATAAACTTGAAAAATTACAATATGAAGCTTCGCGTATGGTGACCCGTCTTACCCGTTCGGTTCGGTATCTATTGTTAATTTAATGAATAAAATATTGTGGCTAACGTCATCAGAACGGCATAAGTTTCAAAAAAAAAATGTTGTATATAAAATGAAAAACGGCACAGTACCTGAATACCTGGCAAACTTGCTTCCAAGAACCGTAAAGGAAGAGACCCCATATCCACTCAGGAACGTAGAAAATGTCTCGCAGACTTCAGTTAGAACATATAAGTTTATGAATTCATTTATTCCATCAGCTATCAAACTCTGGAATGATTTACCTTTAGATATTAGAAATTCAGGCTCATTTAACATATTCAAAGGTCAGCTTATGCGAACAATGTTTATTAGTTCAAATGATCCTAGTTTTTACTTATCTGGTGTACATTTTTTGTCTGTTATGCATGCTAGGATAAGAAATTCATGTAGTAATCACAATAATGATATTTTTCAAAATCATTTACGCGAATCGCCTCATACATTCAAAGAAGACGTCATTTGCAATTGCGGTCAGGGTAATGAAGATGCAAATGACGTCTTCTTTGAATGTATGCAATTCAATGTTGAAAGGCTCGAACTCTTCCAGTCAACACGTTCGTTTCATCCTTTAAGCTCAAATACATTATTGTTTGGAACGTTAGATCTTACAACACAAGAAAATGCTTTGATTTTTAATTCTGTTCAAAACATTATTAGAGATAGTAATCGATTTACTTCGGTTTGCCATTAAATTATCTGTTCTGATAACCCGAGCAATGTCATGTGTGCTGCATCATTCTTTCTTCCACTTCTGCTTTTCCTTTATTTTTATTTCTATTTTCTTATTATCTTAACATGTTCTACTACATATCATGTTGTAGTTAATCCAGCTTATTGATACGTGTTAATAGCAAATGCCATTCATTATATTTGTTAAAACTCCATTGTAGGGAAGGACCGTAACTAATGCGGGTAGCACTTGTGGCCCGACCCGATTGCATTGTACATATGTGGCAATACAATATGTTTGCATCATGTTTAAAATAGACAAAGTAAATAACAAAAACATTATAAGAAATACAAGAAGAAACAATCTCCCGTTATTCTCATTTAGGGACTATTGGACCGCCATCTTTATAAAATATTACCAAAATGGATGGGATATGGTAAATTGTAATTTTAGGCTTGAGCAATGTCAACCATATAGTGTATGACAGTAATTCACCTATATTGATGTGAATATAATATCAGGAAGAATACTTATATTGCAAAAGGGTGCCATTTATATCCCAAAAGTTCGGAACAATTGTACTCAAAGTTTTGTTTGGTCCATAGAAATAAATTGGTCCATAGAAATGTCCATGTATCCATCTAGAGCAGACGAGACAATATGTCTATATAAAATACGTCAGTATGGTCGATATAATATTCCTCATGCCTAAAATAACAATTTTGGATTTTTTTTAATGATGACGGACCAGTAATCCTTAAATTCGTAATAGAATTGCCCTGTAAATAGTACTTCTGTTGTTCAAACAAATAGCATGCTTAAGAAACATTAATTCGCAATCTATTTCAGCCGGCAGACAACGTTGTTAAAACTTGAAATCCAATTTTCGTTTGTTTCCGTGATGCAGTGAAAAGTGTCTTGCAATGTAGCTTTCATCAGATACAATCTAGAATCAATATTATAACACAACTGCACCATCTGTTGCTGTAATGTTAGATTTGAAATAATTCCCGATCGACTGATAAACTACTGACGGAACAGGGTTGCTGGTGTTACCCCTCTGTTGGATTTTATTTACAGGTCGTTCATAAGTGTGGAAAACTTTAGCAATATCAACAGCAATGGCTATTAAAACAAACAGTCTGGTGTTTTGGATTTGTGTATTGGATTTAACTTTTCAGTTACATTTTTCAAATTGTGGACGATACTATTCTAATTAAAGAAAGATATATATACTTCTTCGTATTATTCGATTGAATAATTGATTACAACGTGTATTTAAATGCTTTTTACAAGATTAGTTTTAAGTGAGCGGTACAGCAATTGCTGGTAAGTTTGTTTGAATGGTGTTTATGTCATTTCAGCACATGCTAGGCCATATATGATGGTCGATTGTTTTGTGTTAGAGGCAGACCATCCCATTTTCCCTGGGCAGAACCAGTACTGTATACTTACCACCATCCATAAGAATCGACACTTTCTCTCTTGACAAGTCGAGCTCCCAATGGGATTCGAACCCGCATCGGCGAGAAGAGAGAATGCTTTAGACGCAGCGTCTTTACTATCCCGGCCACGGATTCGCTTTGTTGGTATTTTATGTGTACATTGCATGGCAATTTTACATACCCTACAGATAATGTAATCTTGTAACCGTCGGATAAGGTTTAATTTAAGTGTTATAGCTCATATTTCAAGTATATATCTTGATCTATTAAATATTCAGGATGGTTTCTCTTTTTTTTTTCAGTTTTATTTATATAATGTATGAAGGTTATCGTAAAGTACATTAGCCGTAACGTTCAGCTTATAAAACACAAGTTCTAATGCAACTATTATGTAACATGTTTCTCCATTGGCTAACGTCTAAAATTTGCGGCCGTATTTAACGCGCGATTTACCGTCTGAAAGGTACATGACGTCACATAACGTTGTAACAAGCGACGTCATTGGATGACGTCAACAAAATGCCATTACCGATGAATTTGAGTTTTCAGTGTATTTGAGTTTTCATAGAAAACAAGTGTGTATGTATAATTTTACTTTATATTTCTGGCATTTAAATGGAAAAGCATTATAATTGAGATAACCATGCTAAGATTTTCAATCTGGGAAGGTATACAGTACTGTTGGTTTTACGGTCTGAAATTACGTTTTACTGCTCCGCTACCGCGTCGACGTAAAACGAATAATTCTTCAGATTCACGAATTTAATACTTTATATTTGTTTGGGGCTTTGCTCATGTCTTCATGTATTGTATACATATCACTGACTATATACCGAGACAGTTATTTACTTATGCTCTACACACAGTGTCCGTTTAAGCGGAAAGTGGGATATAATTATAGTTAGCTCAAGGGATATAGAGACGAAATGCCTTCTGCAGCCGTGTAATTTAACGGTTCATGGTTGAATGGTGTTTAACGTCATTTTAGCACATTTTAGGCTATATATGACGTTCCATTGTTTAGTGTTGGAGGCAGACCACCCACTTTTTCTTAGGCAGAACCGATATCGCATACCTTGCCGAAAGAAGTAATTTAAAAGGAGTTAATCATGATTGGTATTGCTTTTAAACGTGTTCAAATACATTGCTTCTGTATTCAATGGATACAAATAAGCCAATGAGCCGTAAACCACCAAAAAAATTCCACTGAACATATAAAACAAGACAAGTAGACATTTTTCCTAACTATCGTTACGCGTCAGTGTTAGCTATTTTAAAATTAGTGCTACAAATCGCAATGTAATAAAACATGGGTAGATAATCGCCGACTAGCTCCGCGCGTCATGGCACTTATTTATTACTCTATGGCTTGATAAGTATACATATTAATTATTGCTCTGTATTATAGGAAACTGTTAATATTCCATCTATATATATGATCCGTTTCACGTTTTAATTGGTTATTTATAGCGTTTTTATTAAAGCCTGACGTACCCTACTTTAAATGGAAGCAACACTGGTCCATAGCTAAGTTGATTTAATTTAAGGAGAAACAGCACTGAACCTAGCATACTGATGTAATTTAACAGGACAATGGAGTATAGAAAATTTGGGGCTACCGAATTAGGCGGACTGAAGTAAATTGTATTTTATTTTAACATTTGGTATAAGTTCCATACGTCTCAAATCGATTGGGATTTGGATAAATAGATTAAATATATACATACTATAGTACCTGACATTTGTTAGTGACTGTGTAAAACTGTTACCGCTAGATGTGTCTATGGTACGCATGGAGAGAACTGTAACTATGGAGAGAACTGTAACTAATGTTGTAATAATTTGTAGTTCAATCCATTTGCATATATTTCTATGAATATTGTGATGTTGAATTGATGTATTGTAACATATCTGCAATAAGATATTATTAAACTAATTAAACGTAATAAATTGGTTGCTTTCGAAAACCCGCATTTCAACTCGGTCTCCACGTTACAACCACACGCCCTTGAGACTCACACTCCGGCATGTCTCTTGTAACTTATATCTGCAATAAGATATTATTAAACTAATTAAACGTAATAAATTGGTTGCTTTCGAAAACCCGCATTTCAACTCGGTCTCCACGTTACAACCACACGCCCGTGAGACTCACACTCCGGCATGTCCCTTGTAACTATCATACACCATACCCTCATACAAGAAACGTCTCGTATCTACAACAACAACAGCATACTTCCATCTTCATGTGTTAACATATTTTATAAGACTATAAAAATAAACAATGTATTCTTCATACATAGAAAAGTATATGTTCTGGCACACCTAGTAACACATTAAACAATATCTACTTCTTAACAACACTGTCAATTATACATCTAAGTTCTTAACAACACTGTCAATTATACATGTAAGTTCTTAACAACACTTTCAATTATACATCTAAGTTCTTAACAACACTGTCAGTTATACATCTAAGTTCTTAACACTGTCAATTATTAATCTAAGTTCTTAACAACATTGTCAATTATATATCTAAATTGAATCATGTCAAAAATGAAGTTGGCATTCTCCTTGTTCTCTGACCCCGCACTTCTCTCCTCTCCTCATGATTGAGATCCAGATCATGCTCTACCAGGTGATCCTGTAAGGACGCGTTCAGGCTCAGGGGCTGCAACCTGCTGCTCCAGCCTATCATTTTTGTTCTTTCGGTGAGCTGCTACCTGCTGCTCGACCTGACCTCCATTAAAAAAAGGCATACGCTTTATTGCAGTATACAACTAAACGTTTTCTTCCAACTTCTAATTTGATCTTTTACACTAAACCGGAAATCTTCTTTATAATTTATTTTAACTTGGCCTTTCCATGATCTACTCAGTTTAGCTACTCGACCCTTGATCTACTCAGTTTAGCTACTCGACCCTTGATCTACTCAGTTTAGCTACTCGACCCTTGATCTACTCAGTTTAGCTACTCGACCCTTTTTACCACAGGGTATTTCAGTAAGACTTTATCATTGACTTCAAACAGTTTTCCTTTTTGTCTCTTATCGTAGTAGTATTTCTGGGAGTTCTGCTCTCCCGTTATGCTATATCTCACAGTATCAAACGCCTTCTCTAGTTGCTGTTTGACCCCCAGCACATATTTACTGTCCATTACCGACTCTCCTGTAAGACTGCTCATTATTAATTCTCCAGGTAATCTTAATTCACAGCCTAAATGCAGGTGCGCTGGAGCAAAATGTGTGCTGTCATGGATACTGCTACGATAAGCTAATAACACTTTTTGTAAATGTTCATCCCAGTCTCGTTGGTTGTCATCAACAATTACAACATCGTGATAAGAGTCTTATTAAAATTTTAAACCAGCCCATAGGGTGTCGTTCGCGTTTTTTCAATCCCTAACAAAACGCATACTGTCTGGAATAAACGACTCTCAAAATTCGAGCCCTGATCCGAATTACAGTGGAACTCCGACTTGACAAATATATAGTCGTCAACAACACACCTTGCCACTGTTTCTGCCTTCTGATCAGCTAACGCGCAAACTACAGGCCATTTCGTAAAGTAATCTGTCATTACTAAAATGTATTTGTTTCATTTCTTGGATTCCGGTAACCATTACGTGGTCCGAGTATTAACTTTCATACCCCACGCTACCCCTTCTCCAAGAAGCAAACACGGGGTTGGCTGTGGTATGAAATAAAACCCTAATTTCGATTTAAAAGTTCACATATAGTAAAATTAAAACATTTAATAGCTAATTTTAAACAGGTTATCATATTCTTTTCAATAAAAAATGTTTTTAAACGTTTTTTATTGTCGAAATACCCGTTATAAAATCCTGCTAATAAAAGCTTTCCCAGCGCTTAATGGAATTAAGGCGGGACCACGTAATGCGTCCAACTTTATCGAGGGCCATTCGCTCTCCCGGAAATCCGACTCTAGTTTAATGAAGCTCAGCCTTTTTTCGAGGAACTGGATGTCTTTTTGATTGGCAAATTGTACATGATAAACAGAACATTTCAATATCCTTCCATTGAATCATTCCACCAATAAAATATTTGGTATATTTTCTCTCGAGTTTTCTTCACACCTAAATGACTAAAATGTTTTATCTCTGGAACTCGCTAGAACTAAATCGTATACTCCTGTTCAATCTTCAATCTATACTGAGGATGATGTCGTTTCTCGGTGCACAACTTTCAAGGCTGGGACAGATGAAAAGCGAAACAAACTGCCAACTATGTACTGATTCCTAAAGTATATAAAAAAAATCTTATAAGGCCCGCTTTATTTCGAATCCTAGTGCATGCACCACCACCAACATCTCCAAACTGTGAACTTCTCTAAAGCTTATGAAAACTCTGGCGTATAGACAAATTGTTGGTATCCCTATGAGTACGAACTGTGCAACCCTTGTCGCAGATTTGTTTTTATATTGCTATGAAAGAGATTTCATGTTGAGTCTTTCACCACATAGCCAGGTAGATGTTATTGAAGCATTTAATGACACCTCTCGGTATCTGGATGACTTATTGAACATTGACAATCCTTTCTTTTCTACTGTGGTTAATAAAATATACCCTAAAGAACTTCAACTTAACAAAGCTAATATTTCTGATACTAACGCTTCTTTTCTCGATTTACATCTCTCCATTGAAAATGGTGAAATAATTAGCAAAATATATGACAAGAGAGGTGATTTTAATTTTGATATTGTTAATTATCCCCATTCCCATTTAGATGCAAAATTTTATTATCGTAACCCTGATCTTCTTTCAAATATAAAAGTTATTTAAGAACTCTTCTGCGACAAGGACTATCACAACCTGACTTCTATGGTGACGTGATTTACAAACTTCGTACGGTCCTTGGTCATGATCACTTTCATACTATCTTTGTTAAACTTGTTAAAAGTTTTATCAAAAGCTGTTATGACCCTATATTATTTTGCAACGCACTGCATGCTTGGTGGTGGACCCATTTACAGTTCGCCACTATGCTTTCCTCTTTAATTGTGCGATGACAGGCTGTGGACCCTATGATGACGTCTACCTAAAGCCGAAAATGACGGTGACATTTGATGATTGTCTGCAATATTGTCTTGTCGTGCCCTCAATGGTTTGTTCTCTTGTTGCTCTGGCTTCAGTCAAGTCATTGAGTACCTTCTTTGTGGCTTTCTAGGCTAGCGCATTTTTGTATTTATATATACACGAGCATCTTTGTGTTTTACTTATATTGCCTATTAATGCTGCATTGTTGGTTAGAGAATAGCTCATGGCGAGGATGTCTTTATTTACAATGTCCCGTTTTATTGGGATGACAGTAGGGTAAGTGTGAGGTTTGGTGCACCCTAGAACCTGGTTTAAACCCCCCCCCCCCCCCCCCCCCCCAGCGGGCTTTTTTTACCACTGACCGTTCCAAGGCGGTAGCTCTATTGTCAACCCTTTTGTCTTTGTGATGTCTTATTCATCTTTAAAATTGTTCTTTGTTTCTGTGTGTGTTTGTGGTTGACTGTTGTCCTTCAATGCTACTTTTTCTGTCTGATTTGTATATCTATTTTGTGATCTGTAGGCACTAAAACATTCCGACCATACAAATAGTGCTTGAAATGGCGTATAAAACCAACCACAGCTATAATCTCTCATCCAATTGCACAATAGTTGCGTTCTTGTTTTGACAATGTGCGACGTTCATAAGCAATTACACACTTTGTTATCAACAACTTGAGACAAAACAGCGTCAATACTGTGATCACTTGCGTCAACATCTGACTCACACTCCGGTATGTCTCTTGTAATTGTCTTACATCTGCAATGTCTTTTCTGATTCCCAGAGGGAACTAATTAACTATAACAACATAATATGAACTGAGGTAAAACCTTGAGACGAGCACAGAAAATGTAAAAGTGAATTTTAAACGAATAAAAATCAACGAAAGAACAATACAAATATATAACTTGTCAAATTGAAATCGACTCAACATTACGTGGTCCATGTATTAACGTCCATACCCCATCCAACCCCTTCTCCAAGAAGCGAAAACGGGGTTGGCTGGGGTATGAACTAAAACTTTAATTTCGGCTTAAAAGGTTTGCACATTGTAAAATTAAATCATTTAATAAGTAATTTTAAACAGGTTATCGCATTTTTCAGTATGATGTTTAGTCCACCGCCATATTCATGCCATCATCGGGATGGTTAAAATTGTGTACTATTGATTTTATTAGCTCGACTATTCGAAGAATAAGAGAGCTTATGTAATCTGCCCGGGGTCGGCGTCGTCGTCGGCGTTGGCGTCGGCGTCGGCGTCGGCGTCCCACATCAAGGTTTGCGTGTAAGCTGTGTTTACAAGTCTATATCTCTTACATTTCTTATCCTACCACAACCAAATTTGTTCATGGTCTTCCTTGTAGCAATATCTTAAGGGCTGCATAAGCAATTTTGGTTCCTGTAACCCATGGGCTCCCATGGAACGCAAATTATGAAGCCTATAAAATGTGCCCCATTTCACATGAAATTTTGCGTCTAAGCTGTGTTTACAAGTCTATATCTCTTACAATTCTTACCCTAGCACAACCAAATTTGGCCATTAGCTTCCTTATAGCATTATCGTAAGGGCTGCTTAAGTAATTTTGGTTCCTGTAACCCCTGGGCTCCCATGGAACCCAAATTCTGATCGCCCTTAAAATATGTCTGTTTCACATCAAAATTTGCTTGTAAGCTGTGTTTACAGGTCTATATCTCTTACATTTTTTGTTCTAGCTGCACTAAATTTTGGAATTGGTTTCTTTATAGTATGTTGTAAAGGGTTGGATAAGTAATTTTGTCTTCTTCAAATTCTGGGCTCCCATGGAACCCAAATTGTGATGGCCCATAAAATGTGCAATAAATGCAGATCTAGGTTTGCATGTAAGCATGTATATATCTATAATTTTGGTTTGGGATTTGTTATAGCATTACGCATCTTATTACTTCACCCATATTGGGTCATGGGCTCCCTCCCCCCCCCCCCTCTACCCCCGCTCCCACTCCCCTCCACACCATATTTTTTATTTTTTTTTATTTTTTTTTACCTATTTCTGTGTTGTTTTAGTCAATTCTTACACATATATGTTGCAACCCTCCCCGCCACCACCACCCCACCCCCCCCCCCCCGCCTTTCACCCAATCACCCCCCACCCACTCCGTCCAAGACTTGATTTTTTTTTTTTACACATTTCTGTGTTGCTTTTGTCAGTTCTTACACATATATGTTGCAACCCTCCCCGCACCCTCCCCCCCCCCCACCTCCCGCCTCTCACCCCATCACCCCACCCACCACGCCCCACACTTGATTTTTTTTTTTTACATATTTCTTAGTTGTTTAAGTCAATTCTTACACACATATTTTGCCCCCCCCCCCCCACAACCCCCAAACCCCCAACGCACTCCCACCTCTCACCCCATCACCCCCACCCCCACCCCGCCCCAGACTTGAAACTTTTTTTTTTTAAATATTTCTTTGTTGTTTTAGTCAATTTTTACACATATATGTTGCCCCATCCACCCCCCACCCCCACCCCACTCCTACCTCTCACCCTCACCCCCGCTCCACCCCCACCCCACCCCACCCCACCCCACTTGAAACTATTATACATTTTTTTACATATTTCTGTGTTGCTTTTGTCAATTCTTACACATATATGTTGCAACCCGGTCCCCCCTCACCCTATCACCCCCCACACACACACACACACACACACACACACACACACACACACACACCACCCATCCCGCCCCATACTTGGAACATTTTTTTTTTTTTTTACATATTTCTTCATTGTTTTAGTCAATTCTTACACACATATGTTGCCCCCTCCCCACCCCCAAACCACTCCCGGCTCTCACCCCCGTTCCCCCCACCCAACCCCCACTTGAAAATCTAATTTTTTTATTATTTTTTTTACATATTTCTGTGTTGTTTTAGTCAATTCTTACACATATATGTTGCCCCCTCCCCCCTCCCCCCGCCCCCAACCCACTCCCGCCTCTCACCCCGCTCTCCCCCACCCCCCACCCCCCACCCCCACTTGAAACTTTTTTTTTTTTACATATTTCTATGTTGCTTCTGTCAATTCTTACACATATATGTTGCCCCCTCACCGCCCCCCCCCCCCACCCCACCTACACCCGCCTCTCACCCCCCCCCCCCCACCCCCACCCCGCCTAACCTACGCAAAACCTGTTTTTTTGTTGTTGTTTTTTACATATTTCTGTTGTTTTTTTTTGTCCATTCATAGACTTATAGCTATGTTGTCCCCCAACCCCACCCCCACGCCCAACCAACTCAAAACCCGATTTTTTTTACATATTTCTGTGTTGTTTTGGTCTATTCATAGACTTATAGCTATGTTTCCCCCCAAATCCCTCCCCCAACCCCACCCCACTCCGCCTAACCCACTCGAAACCCGATCATCCTTAGTTTCCGCTACTCCTATCCAAGTCGCGATTTCAAGTGAATTTTTTCAGCACTTCTAATTGGCTAATTATGTCGTGGCCACGCGATAAATAAGTCGTGGCCACGAGATAATAAGTCGGGGCCACGAGATAAATAAGTCGTGGCCACGAGATAATAAGTCGAGGCCAC
>JAWPHD010021507.1:0-28046 GCA_037043455.1 Cyrtodaria siliqua | reverse complement strand
ATGGTGACCATGGCATTAAATTTGCCCCAAATGTGGAAATAGCCAATGGGTTATCATTTGGAAACCGTTGAGATCTCAACACTATAAAGATATACACACTGACTGGGCATGAACAGACGGATACAACCATCCAAACCCCATTGGATGTGGCCAGATTTTGGCACCGTGGTTTCGATATGAACAAAATTGATAGAGAATCATAAAACAGCATCGGCCCTGCGGTATATCTCCACCGCTAGGAACATACACCATGGGCCATAATTTTACCAATTAACATGATATCAAAAAGTTGGTAATTACAGAATGTTTTACATGTCGTTTATTTGCCTACAGAAAAATAACAGAACAATTGAAGTATCTCATCCTTTTGATTATAAGAACATCAGTAACTGTCGTCTGTACGTTATTATTAAATGTATTTTGTTGTCATCTCATTATTTTGCGCCCCGTAGCGAAATCTACCCGCTTGAGCAGAAGGGTGTCGATTTGATCGACCTTTTTATCCATTTAAACGTAATGGTTAAGGTGCCAAGTAGCGGTCAGAAACGTGTTGTTGTAGTTTAAAAATGTTTTGACAGTTCAGTTGATGTCATCTAAAGCTAGGCAATAAGTCGCCACTATACAGTTGTTCTATAATACAGTTTGTGTTTTCGTAACTTAACATTGCTTACTTCAAACTATACAAAAATGGCGTTCTTCTATAAAATATATCGTAAATTCAATATTGATAAGTTCAAAACTCTCACAGAGGCGGCACATTCGGATAAAGATATTAAACACGAACAAGATGTCGCATCTGAAAGTGATGATTCGGATTACAAAACTCGTAGAAACGGTAAACTGTTCGTTTCTCTGTCTTGTTCACAACTGAACACTAAATTCGTTTAAATATATGTTTTTTGTTGCTATTTATTTACGATCTAGACAAACTGAAATATTGAATGCTAATTTCCCAATTTTAATTTCTATATTTTCGATATTTTCAATTTTTCGATTTTTCAAGCTTATTATTATTATTATTATATATATTATATTTATTATTATTATTATATTATTATTATTACTATATTTATTATATTTATTATTATTATTATTATTATTATTATTATTATATTTATTATTATTATATTTATTATATTTATTATTATTATTATATTTATTATTATTATTATTATTATCATTATTATTTTATTTACTATTATTATTATTATATTTATTATTATATTTATTATTATTATTATTATTATATTTATTATTTATTATTATTATTATTATTATTATTATTATTATTATTATTATTATATTTATTATTTATTATTATTATTATTATTATTATTTTTATTATTATTATTATTATTATAATATTTATTATTATTTTTATTATTATCAATATTATTTTATTTACTATTATTATTATAATTATTATATTTATTATTATTTATTATTATTATTATTATTATTATTATTATTATTATAATATTTATTATTATTATTATTATTATTATTATTATTATTATTATTATTTATTATTATTTATTATTATTATTATTATTATCATTATTGTAAATATTATTATTATTATTATTATTATTATTTATTATTATTTTTATTATTATTATTATTATTATTATATTATTATTATTATTATTATTATAATTATTATTATTATTATTATTATTATTATTATCGTTTCTCTGTCTTGTTCACAACTGAACACTAAATTCGTTTAAATATATGTTTTTTGTTGCTATTTATTTACGATCTAGACAAACTGAAATATTGAATGCTAATTTCCCAATTTTAATTTCTATATTTTCGATATTTTCGATTTTTCGATTTTTCAAGCTTATTATTATTATTATTATATATATTATATTTATTATTATTATTATATTATTATTATTATTATATTTATTATATTTATTATTATTATTATTATTATTATTATTATTATATTTATTATATTTATTATATTTATTATATTTATTATTATTATTATTATTATATTTATTATATTTATTATTATTATTATTATTATATTTATTATTATTATAATTATTATATTTATTATTATATTTATTATTATTATTATTATTATTATATTTATTATTTATTATTATTATTATTTTTATTATTATTATTATTATTATTATAATATTTATTAATATTTTTATTATTATCATTATTATTTTATTTACTATTATTATTATTATTATTATATTTATTATTATTTATTATTATTATTATTATTATTATTATTATAATATTTATTATTATTATTATTATTATTATTATTATTATCATTATTATTATATTTACTATTATTATTATTATTATTATTATATTATTTATTATTTATTATTATTATTATTATTATTATTATTATTATCATTATTGTATTTATTATTATTATTATTATTATTATTATTATTATTATTAATATTATTATTTATTTATTATTATTATTATATTATTATTATTATTATTATTATTATTATTATAATTATTATTATTATTATTATTATTATTATTATTATTATCGTTTCTCTGTCTTGTTCACAACTGAACACTAAATTCGTTTAAATATATGTTTTTTGTTGCTATTTATTTACGATCTAGACAAACTGAAATATTGAATGCTAATTTTAATTTCTATATTTTCGATATTTTCGATTTTTTCGATTTTTCGATTTTTCAAGCTTATTATTATTATTATTGTATATATTATATTTATTATTATTATTATTTTATTATTATTATTATATTTATTATTATTATTATTATTATTATTATAATTATTATTATTATTATATTTATTATTATTATTATTATTATTATTATATGTATTATTATTATTATTATTATATTTATTATTATTATTATTATTATTATTATATTTATTAATATATTTATTATTATTATTATTATTATATTTATTATTTATTATTATTATTATTATTATTATTATTATTATTATAATATTTATTATTATTATTATTATTATCATTATTATTTTATTTACTATAATTATTATTATTATATTTATTATTATTATTATTATTATTATTATTGTTATTATTATTATCTTTATAATTATATTTACTATTATTATTATTATTATTATATTTATTATTATTTATTATTATTATTATTATTATTATTATTATTATTATTATTATATGTATTATTATTATTATTATTATTATTATAATTATATATTATTATTATTATTATTATTATTATTATTATTATAATTATTATTATTATTATTATTATTATTATTATTATTATTATCACAGACCTAATAACAAATGTATTATAGTAGCTATGCGCCAGCAACAGCCAAATTCAGTTTTCAATTAAATGTACACCGTGTACTGACGACGATGTATATTTTTGAGAATCCAAGCTCTATAGACACAATATAAACGGATTTAACCAGCCAGGCCAATCCCAAAACCGGAGCGTCGAATTAATAGTTACCAACTCATTATTCATTATTCAATCAGGGGTATTTCAAGAATACGTAAATAAACCTTTACTTTTAATCTGCATACTATACATTATTATATGACCTGAACATCAGAATAGAGTTTTGATAAACGGTATTGTAGTGTAATTTTGTCGTTATTTGGCGGGTTTGATTCTTTAATATGTCCGTGTTATTATCATCATCATTATTATTATTATTTTTTTTTTTTTTACATAACTTGCATATCAGAAATTTTATTTGAATAATAATTTCCTATTTTTTTCACCAATACTACGTTTAAAACTAATATATAATAACGAAGAATAAATGAAAACTCCGATCTTTTTATAACCTTATATAATTATATGAAAGCAGGGTTAAATTCAAACTCATATACAAGGTACTATGCCTAGTGCTTGATAAAAAAATCAGGATGAGTGTGTGTTCCTTTAAAATGGCAAATATGATTCTCATGAAGAAGAAGAAGAAGATTGTATTCATAAATCAATAGGCCATAGGCCCGTGAGATACTACAAATGCATATATACATAGAACATATGACATAGCAATAAACATGTTTACAGTTCTAAGTATTTGCATGAACATTATTCTGTTATAAACGTAATATTATATTATTTGTATTCCTAATTAATAGAAATAACGGAGAAGGTGATACTATTGTGATGTTACACAGTATTGCAAAACAGTTCGAACATAATTAATATAACAATACCAAAGTGGTAGTGACCCACAAATGCAGCAGTTTTGGTGATTTGGTCTGTCCATACCTATCGCGCTCACTGCAACCGTACGGCACCGCCACCTGGTTAATTAACGGATGTAAATAATATTTATGTTAGCTATATTTGCAAACTAATGATACCATTCAAAATAAGTTTAATATAAAAACAACTGTAGTTATAACACTTTAAAGTTGGAAACGTACTTACCTACATATTTACAATTATATACGACATAAATAACATGCATATATGATAACCATATATAAAACAAAGTTAATTGGATGTCAAACATGGATTAAAAAGATTTTCAATATGTGGTCAAATAATCTGTTTCTTTACTTCGAAACATTTGAAGATATACATACTTAAATTTCTGATGACATTTTCATTTTCACTACTAAATAGCTGTTTTAGCTTAAACATACTTGGTCTTGTCCAGAAAGGTACGGCATGATGGCTAACGCGATTACTGTTTGGGCGCACGTTTCAGCCGAAGGAGTTTCAGTACTTAGACAATACTTACATAAATTATAAATAACTTTGGTTAAATAGTTTGCGAAAAAACGTCACAGTGTCTTAATTTGAATTCATTAACACTATTTTTGGATAGAACTTCTAAAAAAATATTTTCTTTCTAATTTTTGATGGAACATTATTTTTCATTGAAAATCACAAACACATTTTACATGTGCCTTTTTCCTAAGCCGATTTCAGAAAGTAAAGTGTTTACCGCTTACATGTCTGTTTCGCTGATATCACATATTTATACACTGTTAAAACTGTCTGATAAATAAATATCAAAATCAAAAATCTTTGACAGAAGCAAGCGCCTCAAACATTAGTTATATAACTCGCGTTTCATTTCACATCCTTGTAGGTTTACTACCACTAATTACATGTAAACCTCCGAGGTGTATCGAATGTAGTAACTATAATAAAAAGTAATCCCTCCTTTTTTGATGGAAATGGGCATTTTGAGTAGGGGGATACTGCCCATTTCTATTCGATTTTGTTGTTGTATGTCTAAGAAGTGTATTAATAGGTTTTACTGGATCACTGATGGACATTTTCGAAATTTCGACTCTATGCTTACACTTTGTGAGCAATGAAAATAGTCAATCAATGAAAACAGCTGTACCGTTGACCTGTGTAGTAAAAAAACAAGAACGTTCTTACATGTCTTGTGGCCCACCTTTTCTGGTAATTTTTCAAGTGGAAAATTAGTTTTCTATATGAACATTACACTGCTGAATTATCCATACTTGAGTTGAATTTGCAGCAAATCATTAATATGTGACACTTTAACATTGGTGTCTACGGGGAAAATAATTAGTGATTTCATACCTTGTATGTATTACAGGGAAGGATAGCACGACGGGATGCCACCAGTTCCTGCGGTATGCCACCACACTATTTACCTTCGTAGTATTCGTAAGTATGCATTTGATATTATAGGTTTATTTTAAGTTGCATCCTAACCCTTTCACCGCCAAATTTTAATGTCGTCTGCTAAAATTTGAATTCAAATATTTTGATAATATTTTATATATAAAGTGTTATGGAAAACATTCTAACTGAATGGCGAACAGTGTATACCCTTATCATCCTGCATATAGTGTGCATACTGATATGGGGATACACTGGTCATAAAATCTATGTTTTGACTGTGGCAGCGAAAGGGTTATACCGAATGTGTTCCGTCTCTCAATAATATCGAGCTGCAGGAGGATTGCGCGCTCGACGTTTGAAGACTTCTCGATTTATTGAGAAACTAAGATGAAAAAGGAGCATGCATTTTGTTAAATGTCATAACAGAGTTATGCACCTGTCTGTACGCGTTCTCTTACGAGAGTTAATACATGTGTAATGTTTCAATGAATTCCTTAAAACCCCAGCGTTCGGGACTTCCTTTAAACCCCAGCGTTCGGTAGTCCCTACAACCATCATGTAGCCAGTTAGTATTTCGTCTGATTCAAGATACAGGTTTCAGCATTCTGACCAATCACTGATCTTATTTCTTACAGGTACAGCTATTAATAGATGCACCAACATTTAGGAATAAAAGTTTGGTTCTAGAAAGTATGGGAAATAAATACATCTGTATAGAGTATGTTTAGTGTAAAATGCTAAATGTTACGGTTTAAAAATGCTTTATTATTTAGAAATTTGTGATTAAACCTCTCTGAGCAGCATAATGCATAACATGATCAGAAAAGTTTCTCTGGGGCCATTTTTTTTTATACCCTGGCCTTAAGCAGTTTCTGAAATGTGAAAAGGTTAACCGACGCCGACGCTGGAGCGAGTAGATTAGAAAAGACGAGCTAAATAGTAACCCCAGTGCTTAGTGGGATTGAAAAACAATGACCACAGAGCTCTTAACTGTAAACAAATTTAACAATAACACATTACATAATAACTAGATCCTAGTGAAAATCGGAGCACCACTTCTAAAAGGATTTTAATGTGTATCACCCCAAGCAGAAGTCGATCACATAATGTCTGAGTGACATCTTAAAATTTTTGGTCAATTTATTGGGCCCAGAAGGGACACCGATATAGCTGATGATCAATTATCCGTTAGCGTTAGTTGCACAAATAGTTTTTTTTAAAGCAAAATCGATGTAAACAACACAACCCACAACAGTAGCGGATCATAACTAGATACACGGACAAGTGTATGTAAGTGAAATGTAGTCTGAACTTTATGGGGGTGCTTCACGCCTTTTTGGTACGCAGTATTCAGGCAATATTTAGAGAGTATTCAGTACCCACGGCCCGAGTACCAGTACCCGCAAATTACAAACGATATTCTGCAGAAAATAATAAGAGTTTTCTTATCCAAACACATTGTTCTTATGTATGCTTGGTAAGTGCACCGGAATAATAAGTAATTAATGGGAAACTATTTTATTTTGTGTTATACTTTTTTCAGCAAATGTCCTGTCATCATATATGAGATGAGCATTATACATGTATGTAGTTAACTACAGTCGCTGTTTCTTACGATACGCAGTTACATTACAGTGTTTTGTTTTCCTATATTTTGGGAACATATCCCATACCGTCAGATTTGGGAATTACAGCGCGATTTTTCATAAAATTTGGAAACAAAACAATAAAACATTCATTTCAAAATTGTATCTTTCCCAACTTTATGGTCTACTTACCCTATATCATATTAGGGAGGTGATTTTAGAAAACGATATTCTGCAGAAAATAATAAGAGTTTTCTTATCCAAACACATTGTTCTTATGTATGCTTGGCAAGTGCACCGGAATAATAAGTAATTAATGGGAAACTATTTTATTTTGTGTTATACTTTTTTCAGCAAATGTCCTGTCATCATATATGAGATGAGCATTATACATGTATGTAGTTAACTACAGTCGCTGTTTCTTACGAAACGCAGTTACATTACAGTGTTTTGTTTTCCTATATTTTGGGAACATATCCCATACCGTCAGATTTGGGAATTACAGCGCGATTTTTCATAAAATTTGGAAACAAAACAATAAAACATTCATTTCAAAATTGTATCTTTCATACTGTTTACAGTAACACATGATCAACAGCGGCATTTAAAAGCTTTTCATACTCAATACTTGTCAAACATTTGATACTTTTATGTCTCACACTTTTTGTCTCACAATTGGGGGGAAAAAATGTTTCGGCATTGGGAATATGGCCCAATATCAGCTATAAAACATCCTAAAAAACACTGCATTAGTAACATTATGTGATGGAGTCATATATTATGAAATAAAATGAACACACTCGTGACAACACCAATTGATTTAATTCACTGTTTTGATTCATCTGAACACAATCCATTTATATGTCTCAAGCTTGCTGGTGCTGGCATCCTCGGACTGGGCATCTACATCCTGGGGTCTGACTACGGTGCTACACAGGTGTCTCAGGTCCTGGGGAACGATCTCTATATGATAGCCGCTTATGTCCTCATCGCTTCCGGCGCAGCTCTCATTCTCGTTTCTATGTGCGGATGTTGTGGTGCGTTACGGGAAAGCAAGTGCATGCTGGGATTGGTAAGTATTACATTTCAATATGTTGACACATTCAAACTTTTTTATTTATTAAATGTATCTACATACATTTCTGTTGCCGATTAATCATAAACTCGTATTAATATTAATATATTCGTATTAACTTCATTAAAACATATTATATTCATAAATACATGATCATCTTTGTGTATTTTTATTTATATTGCTTTCTAAAGCTGCTTAGTTTGTTAGAGGATATATCCTAGCGGGGATTTCCTTATTTACGATGTCCCGTTTAATTGGAATGAAATAGAGTAAGAATGAGGTTTGGTTCACCCTAGAACCTGGTTTAACCCTAGTCTCGGCCTGCCAAGACCGTATCATGCATATGTCTTACTTGCAGATATGATATCTGGTTCTGGATCCACGTAGCATAGCGTAACGAAAAAATCAGAAGCGGGCCGGGTGACGAAGGCTAGTTTTACTCACGCGGCCTTTTGACCACTGGTCGTTTTAAGGCGATGTTGTCAACATGTTTTATCTTTGTGGTGTCGTACATTTCTGCTGATATTTTCCCCTCTGATAATTGTTCATTATTTCAAATATGTGTTTTTGGTAGATTGCATTCTGTGTATGGTGTATTATGTTCTGTCCGATTTTAGTTTTGGTTTGGTATAACTTATGTTATATAACAAGTGATAGACATAACAACCTGCAATAACAGAGTAACATTCTGTGAGATTTAGGAAGCACATGTCTGTTTTTAAAATCTTAATGATCCAACACAATACCTTGACCCTTTCCTTATACATGGATATGCTTGGTTTATTTCCAGTTTGTTTTCTTCATCTCCTTATTTGTGATCGCCCTGGTGGCAGCGGCAGCAATGGTGTTTGTGTTCAGAGATAAGGTGAGTGTTGTTTTGTTATTCTTTTTGCTTTTAATGTTTTCAAAAGTAAATCATGCACACAGACATGGTTGCCTGCTGCACCAGTTGCGCAGAAAGATGCACTGCACTTTGGTAGGCTGCCCGATTCATCCGAGTCTAGTTTACCATGACAACCGGTTCTGTAATATCAAAGAGTACAGTTTCCTTCTGTTACATCGTCACTATCAAATGCGCGATGTGAAGACATTATGTATTGTTTATTTATACGTTGTTCCTATTGTAGATGGAAGGAGAAATAATTCACTCCATGAAAGACATTCTCACATCTAGATATGGCGTGGATCTTGACAACTCAAAAAACAGAATGGTTACCGATATGTGGAACTGGTTGCAAAAGGAGGTATGTAACCACAATATGTAGACATATTTGGTCCATATACAACAAGAAGTATGAAACCATAATATGTAGAAATCGCTGGTCCATATGCAAGAAAAGGTATATAACCACAATAAGTAGAAATCGCTGGTCCTTAGGCAACAAAATGAATGCAACCACAATATGTAGAAATCGCTGGTACATGTGTAACAAAAGGTATGTAACCACGATATGTAGAAATCTCTGGGCCATATACAATGAAAAATTAAGGTGAATAAACACAATCTCTGGTTATTCAACAAGAGATATGTAACCACAATATGTAAACATCTCTGGTACTGGTACATATGCTATAAGAGGTATGTAACTACAATATGTAGAAATCGCTGGTACATATGCAATAAGAGGTAAGGTATGTAACCACAAAATATATCTCGACCATATACAATGAAGAGGTTAGATTGGTGTGTAATCACAATATGTAGACATCTCTGATAAGTAAACCACAAGAGGAATATTGCCACAATATATAGACATATCTGGTCCATTTGCAATAAGAGGTATGTAACCACCATATGTAGACATCTCTGGTCCATTTTCAACATGATTTTTGTAACCACACTATGTAGAAATAGTTGGTTCATATACAACAAGAGGTATGAACCACACAATGTAGACATCTCTGGTCAATATACAACAAGAGGTATATAACCACCACCTCAATGTATAGACTTCTCTATTCCATGCAGTAGGTATGTAACCACAATATTAAGACATCTCAAGTCCAAAGCTACAGCTAATGTTTTAAATGATGATATAGAAAAATAACGGACTGGGCAAACACATGGCTTGTTACTTTCAGTCTATCAAAAACAGAATCTCAAAATAGTAAACAAACCTTTCCAACCACCACTAGTTATGCATAACCACCAAATAGAAGTTGTTTCCTCTCACAAACACCGAAGTGTTTTTCTTTCCAATGATTGCTCCTGGCACACAAATATCAATTACGTTCTAAAAAAAGAATGGTCGCGAATACATATAATGAGGAAACTGAAACTTCAGCTTGATAGAAAATCACTGGAAATTATTTATATATCTTTTATCCGACCTATCTTAGAGTATGCCGATGTCATCTGGGATAATTGTACACAAAATGAAAACTAAAACTCGTTAAAAAGCATAACGAGGTTGCTAGAATAGCCACACTCACCGTTAAGCTAGTTTCTATCCATACGCTAAATCAAGAATCATGTTGGGAAAGCCTTGAATCGCGTCGAACTAAACATAGCCTTATACTTTTTCACAAAATGATAAATCATGCTATCCCTCCATAACTTTCTAATTTAATTCCACCCCCAGTTAGTGAATCATCTCGATACAATTGGAGAAATGTAACTGATTTACGAACTCCTGCTTCCAGAACTAATCTTTACCTCAACTCCTTTGTTCCTTCATTTGTTCGCGAATGGAACAAACTCCCACTAGATGTAAGAAATATGGTATCATTAACCTCATTCAAAAAATACCTGAAACGTGACATTACGCAGCCTCTTAAATATTATTACTATGGCAGTAGAAGAACGCAGTTATTCCAGAACATAGTTGATTCTCCACAATGTCGCTGTGGCGGAATGGCAAATATGCATCACTTTTTCTTCAGTTGTCCGACATATCAAACTAGTCGACACGAATTTATGCATGCTACAGAACCGTTATGCACAGTTTCACTCAAACAATTCTT
Organism: Cyrtodaria siliqua; assembly: GCA_037043455.1. NCBI lineage: Eukaryota > Metazoa > Mollusca > Bivalvia > Adapedonta > Hiatellidae > Cyrtodaria > Cyrtodaria siliqua. Next base: position 16,817 of record JAWPHD010021507.1, on the reverse strand, counting down.
TTTCGAGATCCATTGGTCTCATACCAAACAAATGTGGCAATATTTGAAGCTGTGCGTATATATCTGCTAGCAAGCAAACGGTTTTACTTTGTTACGAAAACGATTTCACTTCTTTTTTAATTAAGGAGTTCTATTAGCTGTTAACATTTTATCAACTGTTACACGTCCTCGTCCCTACGCCCCGTCCTCACCCAAGATTCCCTTTTTTCTTTTCTTCTCCCTATGACATCTTCACTGTTCTATACGTTTTATTTCTTTCTTTCTAACTAAATAATACTATTTTAAGTTGTATTTACCGCCAGCATCAATTGCATTTGACAAATACCAAGGAGAGGAATATATATATATATATATATATATGTTGTAAACATGTTGAAATAAAATATGTTTAAACCAAATGCAAAAAGTGGCATGCAATAACACTGTGTAGTAATAGCTGGTCCGTAGGCAACAAGAGGTATGATACCACAATATGTGGAACTTTTCCTTACGCCAAACAGAGGTACGTTAAGTAACTGTAACATGTAGAAGTCTCTTATGTACAGAGTCTCTGTTTGATGAGCTGTGTTTGTTACAAACGGCGTAGGTATGAAACCCATTATGGAAGAAACGCTGCCAGATACACCTTATTTTAAAATTGAGTATGTAAGTGGAATCGTAAGAAGATGAATTTATGTTTCAAATCCTGTCCAGTTATTTGACATATTGTTCACCAATTTCTTGAATATTGTTTAAACCAAGTGAAAAGTGGTAGATTGAATAAATATTTTTTTGCTTTTTTGTGTAATAAAATACTCTTTGTTTCAGTTACTTTGTTGTGGAGTAAATGGAGGTGTCAACAGCCCGACATCCTGGGCCATCTACAAACATTCTGAGTGGTATAAAGGCTTTGCCTCTGGTAGGTTTACCTTGTCTTACCTATCATACATAAGAAACCGGGATTCAGTATAAGTTGTTAAATACGCATGATTGAACACGCATGTTTATTTATGATTGAACATTCATGTTTAATTCCATTTCTCATAATGCCTACTAATATAATAGTGCCTTCAAGTATTGCATATAACATTCAGCATGTGCAAGGATATACAATTAACAAACACTTATTTTTTTTTCCAAATGAGTTTCGTTTTTTCTCGCACCCTTTCCCCCTAGTCATGTTGACCATAAACGATGTCAACTGGCGATCCGCCGGAGTTGCTTCAAAAACTCGGCGGGCTGCCTACGGGAAAACTATATTGACAAAAAGTAATAAATAATAAACAGAACCGGCAAACGTCATTACATTTTGAATCCTGTTTACATTCTCGATTGCCTGTATGTAAACTACCAGTAAATGTAGTCCCTTTACTGGTAGTCCCTTGTCAGCATTAGCGCAACCGACAGTCTGCAGAGAATCTACACAGGTTCCCTTTGAATAATCTGGAACACATCCTTGTTTTCTATTCGTTAACAGGTAAGCCATATGTTCCACAAAGCTGTTGTGACCCCAACGGAGACCTGAACGTCTGTACGGGAATCACCCCGCTGAACGGGACCCGGGAACCAACCCCGCCAATAGCTAACTCGGAAACTGTTAATCCATACTTGTACACAACGGTAAGATAATCTACATTAAAACAATGTGAGATAATCTTCATTAAAACAATGCAATTGTTTGTCAAATTTGAACAAAGCAGTAGGCTGCAATGCCGACAATAGCCAGCACAAATCAGTATGAAACAATAAGGCGAGAACCGGCATATCGCCTTGCATAAAACCACATGAACTATTGTTTATAAATTCAGCATTGAATTTGCTACACAATTCGCTAGAACGTTTTTTCTTCTAATTTCATCATATTCGGAATTTACTTTTTACAAACCATTTATATTCTTGTATTACCGGGGTAGTTACGATGTTTGTTCTTGTATTACCATGGTTGTTATGAGGTTTTATTCTTGTATTACCAGGGTTTTTACGATGTTTTATTCTTGTATTACCAGGGTTTTTACGATGTTTATTCTTGTATTACCAGGGTTTTTACGATGTTTTATTCTTGTATTATTAGGGCTGTTACGATGTTTAATCATGTATTTCCAGGGTTGTTATGATGTTTTATTCTTGTATTACCAGGGTTTTTACGATGTTTATTCTTGTATTACCAGGGTTTTTACGATGTTTTATTCTTGTATTATTAGGGCTGTTACGATGTTTATTCATGTATTTCCAGGGTTGTTATGATGAGCTAGTTAACTACATTCAGAGTCACACCGTCATCATTGGGGTGTCTGCAATAGCCGCCGTCATTATCATGGTAACCATTTAACTTGATTTCTAACAAGATACCATCTATTACAAAGTGCGTAGTATAAGACCTTTTGATGAGTTGACCTCACCAACCCAATAATTATGATTATTATACCTCTCTGTAACTCCCCATACCCTACCGGGTTGATTTTTAGCGCTATCACCCTCAACGCGTCTTAGCGGGTGATAGCGCAAACTATCATCCCGCTGGCTTCTTCTAAAAATAGATTGTTTCAATAAAACAACAACAACAACAACATTATTTTCTTCATTATCGAATATATAAGTATATAACGAGTATTTGTTCGGTATAATAAAATAAATATCACATCCTCTAAAGGGTGCCAGTGGATATTACCAACCCTCGAAATGATAATGTCGACCTCGGCTATCGCCTCGGTCGACATTATCATTTCGAGGGTTGGTAATATCCACTGGCACCCTCAAGAGGATGTGATATTTACATATTACCATGCATGTGTTCTATTTCTAAACTTGTCTGAAATAAATTAATGGGACACGCCGCAATCTTGATTTTTTTTTAAACTTGCGGCGTCCCGTTAGTTTTTCTACATAAATTGCATTTGTTCAATTATTAATATTAATTATAAGAATAGAATAAAGAAAATTGTTTTTTCATATTACTAACTGTTGTTTACATTTCATTAATAAAATATTCAAACCTATGGTAGAATAAAGACGAAAAGTTGAAAACTCAAAATTGTATTTTAATATAGATCTCTTGCAAGCAGATTTAAAGTTAAAATGATACTGGATTAATAAATCGAGAGGCTAAGTTTAATGCTTGATAAAGTCTTCAAGATTGCCATGTTATATGGGGTTTTATGTCAAGATAATAACAGATCGAATTTTGAATTATCGTTTTTTTCTTCTAAAACAATCTTTATTTTTTAAAATGTTTCATGATACAAATGCCATATCAATCCAAATAGTGTTAGTTTTAATATTGCTATGGATTATTAAAACCCACAGCTTTATATATATCTTAAAATAGACACCGTTTAGTGTCGCCGAGAGGTTAATAAGGACATTTGAAAATATGTAAAAATCTTAAATTCTTTATTAAAATTTATTTAAATTGCTTTATGAATACGGGCCCAGGGTAAATTACAAAGGACTAGGTAAAGAAATGATATTCACGAAGAAGTAAAAAAAAAGAAAGAAAAAAAATGAAAGAATCAGGACAGAAACATTATTATTATTATTATTATTATTATTATTATTATTATTATTATTTTCATTCGTTTTTTGTTATTTATTTTTTTTGATTTTCATTGAAATGAAAATATAAGTTTTTTTCTCAATCATTTGTGCTACTATTTCATTAGTATATTGAAATTAATAACAACTACAGACCGAATGCTTTGCTCTATTTACTGAATGAATAAATGGTGTTTTACGGCACGTCGACACATAAATAGGTCGTATTTTGCGAAAAAAATGATGAAAGATGAAGAAATGAAGTAGTAAATAAAAATTAATGTAAAATATATAAAAATAAAACTATTTACAAATAAGTTTTATAGGTATAATTAAGATTAAGGGTTTACACACCATTAAATCTGACAGTAGATTAATAGTCATTGTTCATGTACATAGACATTGTACTTAAAGATATGTCAACATTAATGTGTTTAATGCATCTTTTCAGTTATTCGGTCTGCTGTTTTCTGTGTATCTGTGCAGAAAAATCGACATCGATTATTATTAAACACAAATAGGTCAACTGCATGCGTTGTGGAAACATTAATGTCTTGGTTACATCGGAATTACATCGAACCTGGTGTGAAAGGACACGGTAGACCGAAAACTACAACACGCATACGGGAGCAGCAGCAGCAGCAGCAGCAACAATAACAACAACAATAACAACAACAACATACCTGCATACCAGATCTTCATTTGTTAAAAGACGAGATATTATTAAATAAGCCATACAGATAAAAGTCATTAACGTGTATAAGTGTGCGTAACTGATACATTTGCATGTGTGTTTTTAAAAACTGTTATTATTTTAGTATTGTCTGAATGACTGTGTTCAATTTAGTTTAAAGGGAGGCAATCTTTCAAGTTGTTTTTAAAACTGGCGGCGTTCTGTTAGAGTTTCTACGTAACTTGGCAAACCATTATTGAAGATTTTCAATAGTTAGAAGCAAATTGTTTTTGCATATTACTATATAATTTAGTTAATTATATGCATACAGATTTAAAGAAAAACGATGTTGGATTAATAAATTGAGGTGTATTTTTAATGCCTGATAAATAATTCAAGATCGCCATGTTTCCATTTAAAATGAACAATAACCTTTACTTAATCGAGATTAGAGATCATTCTGTCACTGTAACAACGCTAAAGGTAACAATTCCGCTAAAAGTAACTACCGCCGCTAAAGGTAACAATTCCAACGTTAAAGGTAACAATCTCCAGTTAAAGGTAACAATCTCCACTAAAGGTAACACTCACCTCTACCGCTAAAGGTAACAGCGCTTACGCCACAGGTGCCACAGTAACTAAAAAGAACCCGTTAACTCAATTTTCATTGAAACTGTAGATATTGAAAAAGGTTATTACCGTAAGCGTTAGCCCTGTTACCTTCCGCGGAAGAGGTGATTGTTACCTTAAGCGTTGAAAATGTTACCTTTAGCGGAGGTTGTTACCTTTAGCGGAATTAATACCTTTAGCGTTGTTACAGTCACTACTCTCAGGTGTCTAATACGTTACGTGTCTACAGCTCAACTTCGGCAATCTCCGTAAACAGTACAATAGGTCTGTTAATGTATATTATATTATATTGTTTTGTATATATGTAGGCATAAACGTGTATAATAGTCGAATTATTATTTATTTAGTTTAGTCTGTTTGAGTGGGTTCCCGGCTGGTCCGGGAAGCATATTTAGCAAAATTAAGACCAACACAACCAAAATATAGATATACATGTAATAATATTCCCGAAACAAACTGAGACTAAATAGATTTATTTTTTTAAAAAGTAATTTAATAAAAAAAAAAAATGTATTGGACACATAACATGTGATTTGTAAAATATCGTGCAAATAGGTTTGTAAATGCACTTATATAAGTTAACATTATAATTAGATATTAATATTTATTTTTTAGAAATTTTGTTCTCAAAGTTTTTATGAATCGTACCCAATTCAAGTTTGAATTACGTTACATATATATACAGTAATGTTACAAGTGTAGACATAAACGCGACATAACCTATTCATTATGCTATTCTTAATCATCAATGTTTTTTCGCCAGTTTTTCTCATATTTTGCAAATACTATACTAGTATGTCAAGGATTTGTACATTTTTTTTTTAGAAATACTTCTGTATGTTGAATGCATTTAAGAAACAGAAAACATCTGTACTATTTGCATCTCTTGTTGTGATACGTTGATACAGGCTCGCCAAATTTCCGGATAAATCCGGAATCTCAGGATATTTCCGTACTTATCCGGCTCTTTTTATGTCACTGACTGGACTTACTAGTCTAAAATATCAAGATTTTCAATTAAAAATGAACAGCTTCTTTTTCACCCAATAGCAGCCATTTCCTATATAATATGATTTTATAAAGGATCACCTTTACTGGGGTCAGTTTAATGCACTGGTTAACTAATCAGTTAGTGACCCTTGCTGTAAATATATAACATTTAGAAACTCAGGATGTATTGGTAAAACGTTTTGGAAGCCCTGTTTATAAGGAGTATTAAGTTCTTTTTTAACTTCTAAGGTGTTTATTATATTATAACGGGTGCTTTATTATTTTGTAATCGAACGATACAATTATGAGAGACGCGAAAACACACATTTTTTTAATAAGGCTGCACAAGTATTCTAAAAATGCCGGGGTAGGATACAACCACTGCAAATCCCACTAGAGGCAGAGGGGTAGGACCCCCCCCACCCCCTTTATGTTCATTTTGTCATTTTTTATCATGCTCGTTCAAGGTCTTCTTCATGACACCGCATATGCAAACGTGGAAACGTGACTTCCATCGTAAATGGGGTGTCAACAATAGAATTTGCAGCAACTCTGCAAGTTAGAAGGTTCTAGGCCCATTCTCCATATTTTTATCTAGATGTAAATGGAGGATGAGCCTGGCATGTTCATCCCTGTTTGGCGCCATATAACCTTTCTTGTGTTGGTGCGCCGTAAAACCCCAATTCAGTTCCAATTCAATTCTAATGTAGCATGCAAACTTTAAACACAATGTCAAATTACAGGCAAAATAAAGCACACTCTGCCTAATCCTAAAACAATAACGATGCCTAGGAAACTATTAGTATGAGTGTTTGTAAGCGTAATTGTAGAGATGTTTTTTGTTGTTCGATTTAATTGTTTTTGTAATAAAACATTATACAAATAACTGCTTTGTTTTATGCATTTCACATTTTATTAACAAACCACTGAACTGAACATAATTATGTATTCGTCCCCTACCGGTGAAAATGTTGGAGTGTGTGTGAGGGAGGTGGGTGGGTGGGTGGGGGTGGGGGGGGGGGGGTGGGTGGATGTGGGGGGTTGGGGTGGTGGTGGTGGTGGTGTGTGTGTGTGTGGGGGGGGGGGGGTTGGATTTGTTCTTTTAAGCACAAACTTTTATTATGCCCCCTCACCATTCGGTCGCGTTAGCCATGTCCGTCCGTTCGTCCCGAAAAGTTTGTGTGTCTATCTCCTCCCACACTTTTCAACCGATTGCTTCGAAACTTTACAGGATGCTTACCTATGATGTCAAGATGTGCATATCGTTTCGGCGTCAAAATCGACTCAGTATTACTCGAGTTGTGGCCCCTTTTTCGTCAAATTTTACATCAAAATATCTTGTGTGTCTATTCACTCCCACACTTTTCAACCGATATGCATAGAAAATAGTCTGTAATATATAGATTCACAAATGAATTTTTATAATCTTATAAAAGCCGCTAGTTTTAAGTTCATACTGAATGACAGAAAACAAAAATCTTACAGAAAGTTAATTGAATAAAAGGCAGATTTCAGTAGCAAAATGTTTGACTTCTTTTTGTTATCTACACCTTTTACCGCAAGTAGAATATTTTTTGTTGCAAAGGTTTGTGATTGGGCAATATGTACACATATATACATTGCGGAACAACAGAAATATAATCCGATCTTTAAAGAATATAAGGCTGTAATCTAGTAGGAGACCCCACCCCTACCCACCTCCCCCCACCCCCACACCCCCACCAGGGGGAATTTCGGACACCCTATTTTTATGAAAGCCCATTATGTGTAGAGCATTTTGGAACATGTGTGCCATCTGGCGACTGGGGCTTTATCGTGTTACTGGGTGTACAATACGTTACCTATAAAATAATAATTAATTTTACTGCATTTTGAAGACTAAACATGTATGGAAGAAAGAGTTTGTATATTAAATTGTCTTTATTATTCATGACAATTACAATACAAAAGTTTGTTTTACTTACTTTTTATACCTTGGATACCTGCGTTACTAAGCCTACGTTACCGTAACTTACGTTACCGAGTTTTATTAAATTTATTAACGTAAGACATTAAGAACATTAATGATGTTACATTCGAAAATTATTCCAAACCTTATAGATATCACAGACATACGTTCCCATGATGTTAATAATGTTTGGTTCTTGTAATGTCCTTTACATTGTGTGTTTTTAAATCATTTCCTATTTTCCGCATGTTAAATGAATTAGAACAAATCATCCAATACGCTATTAAAGTTTTGTTGCAACATTCCTTTAGACATAATTGATTGTAACAACTCATTTTGATCATTATTTATCCTTTTTAAACTACAAAATTTCGTTTCACTTAATGTTTATACCTTTGATACCTGCACTATTAAGCCTACGTTACCGTAATTTACGTTACCTTGTTGAATGAAGGTGTTTGGTTTAAGAAATTAAGAAAATAAGTATTTTATATCCGAAAATTATTTTAAAAATCTTAGTTATAACAGACATACGTATCCATGATGTGAAAAATTTTTGGTTCTTGTATTGTCCGTTACATTGCCTCTTTTTTTAAATAATTAATAATAATTTTCTGTGTGTTACTAGAAATCTAAAAAAATCAGCCAATTAGTTTATAAAGATGTTAATACAACATTCCTCTAAACATCATCGATGGTAACAACAATGTTTGAACAGACATGAAATTATGTCAAGCTAATATGAGTTACCTCAGGTATTCTTACGTACGTTACCAGTTACGTTTGCATGATATTATTTAAATACCACATCTAAGTATCAAATAAAAACATGGATATATATTTGTATTTTCCTTTATATGTTGTTTATACTTAGGCAAACATTGAATGAAATGAAGTTTATATATAACTTAAACGACTCTGCCGTATTTCTTACGTTACCAAATTCAAAGAAAAATAGCAAATTAATTAACTGCTAATGTATTCATATATTAATCAAATGTAACAAATTAAGCATTTTCAACATATTCACAAAATGACAATGTATTCACAAACATGCATTTTCATGGAAATATATTACATCATAGGAGCTCATAATTCCTCTATACATTGTCATCAAACTCAATATCAGTCAGTTTGTTGGCTGCCATATCTTCCCATTTTTCAGTGTTAGGCTCTTTGAACATGGTGTCAACCAACTATTGTGACGCAATATCACCAATAGTCCAGTCAAATTTAATAACTTTATCTTCTCTCTTTTGTTTCTGCGTCTGGTTAATGTTGGTCAGTATGGTGCCACAAAAGCATTTGAAAGTGTGCATGTTCAAATGCATGATTATAGAAAACTTACACGGAGGAAAAAAGCTCTAGTTGTGGCCTTTGAATTTTTGCGAAAACGTATTTGACATCCGTGTAAAGAGGTTTGCCATATTGGCAGCACGCTATTCTCTCCGTGATCTTCGTACGTTTTTTGAAGATTATCCGAACATTCACGCTGCTGTTCGAGCAATCCAAATTGACACAAACTCTCTCTGTGCTTTTTAATCATCTTCATTGGGACACCCTTGCCTCTCCCTACAAAGCCACTGGTTGTAACACAGCTTGTAAAGTAGTAAAGAGCAAATATCAGACCCCTTAACCTCTACAATTTGTTTCACATTCAACATCTCCTTTTTTAATCATCCCAGTGCCAAACATGACATATGGTTGTATTACTGAAACAAATTTTGAAAGCAGGATCAGTATGTCTGTGTCAGGAGAATGCACCACGATTGTTTCTGATGTTGGTGAGGATTGATTCATTCTGATGTCTGCTTCCTCCTATGATGAAAACATATCTTCCTGATCATCAGCAAAGACAAATATGTCATCTGCAATGGTAAGCCGAGGACACTTTTTCCCAGACAGTGTAGGTTTCATGACCTTGGAGATTTGGTGCATATCTGTCTGTTTTCCACTGGCCGAAAATGCGATTAATAAATTGTGTCGTATTGTCGCGATTACTCATATAACTCTTCAAATCACATTGTCTTTGTTTTCGGCCCTGACAACAGGAAAGTTGGGGTTTCACCTCGCCTCTTGCACACAAACTAATTGATAGATCTAGGGACGCAAGTGTCTGTCACAAAGTCGACTCAATGTGCTTTGGTAAGTATGTCAAACACCATCTCTGCTAAATCGTCAAACGTACCAGGAACTGAGGGCTGATTGTGAGGTGTTGCGTTACTGTCACACACATACACAGTATATTCAGTAGGTCGCTGTGTAACTGGCTCAACTGATACGTCAGGCAGAGGATATGATAGCTTCAGCTTAAGATCTGTCTTATACCTGATTAATAAGGGAACCAGTTAACCAAATAAAGTGTGTTATAGATCGTGTCGGCGTGTCAATTTACAAGTCATTGACAAATATGTCATAGTCTTCTCAGCCTGATGCTGTATTAGATCATCATCAACATCTCTCTATGCTAAAATACGGACGATCGGAGGTATAGCTCATAGTTATTGGTATCAACTCGGAATTGGGTTTGTGAAACCAGTGATAGATTCTGTGGCTCTTCTCAAGTCTTTCTCATTGTTCTTTGTTTGGGATGTATGCAGTTCTTTGCGCGAATAAATAACTTCTGATGCCATATTTGCCATCTGGAGAGTGGCCTCTAGCAGCTTTGCTCTACATTGACGTGTAATGCACCAGTGGTATTACTGGTATGCTGCTTACTTTCTATTGAATCCAATGATGTTACCCTGAAAACTTGCATGTTGATTGATAGTTTTTGAATAGTTATGTGACTTGTGGAAGAGGGACACTGAATCTCCTGTTTTGGAGAAGTTCATTTGACCCGGGGATGGGTTTTGGCAAGACTCCGGGTGTCATTAAATATACTGGAATATGTCTGGCGTAGTTCCAATGGTCAAACTCAAAGAACATTGGACATAGGCGTTAGGGTGAAGATAAATACATGTCAAGGTCATTTACCTGTGTGTCTGTCTTTGATGAGTTAGTATTATTAGTATTGTGATGTCCAAATACTAGTTATCAGAATAAGGCAAGACTAACTTACATTGGATGGGGACAAAATATTATTATTATTTGAGGTTTATCTCAAAAGCAGGATACATTGTACAAAGGGAACATGCCATAACTAGTAAAAAAAACATTGTCAATAACGGATAAGCTCCCAGTAGTTTATTGTGCAATTACTATTTTTCTGATTTATCAGCCATTTTAAAATATTTATTAGTACATATTTATTTTATTTTTAGACATTATATTTATTTATTCTTATACTAATGAATAATATTACATTTTTAAAAAAAAATCATAGTTCAAAGTACAATACTAGCACCTTTATTTCTGGAAACGTCCAATATTACATGTAACTTTAAATGGTAACGTAATTTTCGATATCGTATCATCTATATAAACACACACATTTTATTTATTTATTCATTCTTTTATATATTAATTTAATGAATAACATTTTATTATTAAAATAGTCACTGTTTCAGTAAATAACTAGAGCCTTTATTTCTGGAAACATTCAATATGTATGACAAATAACTTTAAATGGTAACGTAAATTTCGTGTTAATGTCACGTAACGTAAACTACACTGTCTTTTAGAAATTTGTTTTCTTCGTTAGATTTTGGTTTTTAACATGTTTGATAAATAATATAAAATCTACATAATGTTTTGTTGCATATATACAATTTTTGAGTATTTCATTTTCAAAACATGATAATGGTAACGTATTTCAAATGGATGTCACGCCCTTATATCCCCACTCTCATTTGGCAAACATACTTCATTTGTAGCAAATGCATACCCTTTCAGAAAAATATATCCTTCAAAATTCTCCCAGTGTGGGGATGGCCTCTTTTGGTAACGTACGGTCTAGTTATTATTAACTGTATTTATGATTTTTTGTGCTAACGAACAGGGTGTAACGTAAACTACAGTATGTTTTCATATTTGCATTATGTTGAAAAGGCTGTCTAAATTAAACGAAATCATAAATAACATAAATATAATTAAACGAAATCATAAATAACATAAATATAGGTAGTATCTGTTGTTCATAGGCACATGTTTTACTCATATTCAAATTTATTGAAGGTGTTTTGGAATTGTTATGGTTACGTAATTGTCACGTGAGTAACACACAAACGCCCCAACGCTTAGATGGCACACAAGTCTCATTTTGAAGCTTTTTGTATGAAATTTCAGAAAAGTATACCCTACAAAATCCCCCCTGGTGGGGGAGGGGGTCTATAGCCAGCTCAAGGACTATATGGAGGAAACTGGTGAAACTATCCACTTAAGAAACAAAGCCGCCACATAACGGCAAAATTATAACTACAACAACCGTTTTTCAAAACTCTATCCAGGTGTTCATGTCATATAATAATGTATATGTGCCGATTAAAAGTATAGCTTATTAACGGGTTCTTAAAATATCCGTGATTGAATATGCTTACAACTCTTAATTGAACGCTCTAGTTTTTGGGGATTGGACTGGCTGGTTAAAGTCATTTATATTTTGTCAATTAAGTTTGGCTTTTTAAAATATATAAGTTATACATAATATATCTCTTTGTCAGTAGGTTTAGAAACGTGAACATATGTTGTAAAAATTAACTGTTGTTGGCGGAAAGCTACTATAATATTTATTAGGGAAGCTAATTTTACACACTCCTTGGATCAATAACTTTGCTTCTTTTTTCTACTTCGTTTTATATATAAATCAAAAATATTAGTTTTACGGTTATAATAATTCAACTTCCCCGTATTAATCCCTTGGAGATTATGTTTATAGCAGCTTTTAGTGGATGCCAATTCGATTATTCACAACAATTTCAGGATTATTTGTCTTAATTACAATTCAGTGTAAATAATGATCTCGGTTTGTATGCATTTAAAATAATAAACTGGTTTAATTGCACTGCGGCAATGTAGGAAAATAAATCGAAATTGAACAGAAAGAAGGACGACTATATGCTGCAAATAGGAATAGTAGATGACATAAAAAAGTCAAACAGGTCTGTTTCAGAAATGTTTGACTTTTTTGAGAAACAAACAATACTGTAACGTTTTGATAATGAAATACGACCAAAACGTTAGTTTATTGTTGGTTAAGATTTAGAGGTTTTAAACAATCTTACATATTTTCGATTCATAACACGAATTCGTTCGAACTTCAATGTTTTATCAATGTTCTGGGCGTGTTTCAGGCGTATTAATTAGTCGATTTCCCAGCGAGTGTTTTTTTTTACTACAAAATGTGTTAAATTGCACGGGAAATGCTTAAAGTTCACATTGTTCTACATTTGTTTTTACCGTAAGCCACATTTTACCTTATTTGTAGAGTTGTAGAGACGCGACGGTTCTACTTTTACTTCAATCGTAGAAACTCGGCCAATCCCGTCATTTTTTTGGGATCCCGCGAAGTAGTGTACGAGATGTTGCGAATGGTTTTTACTTTAAAGCCCCATCATGATTTGGGCCTTAATTTGTTTAAAGCTGCAAAATGACCATTTTAAAACCAGACATTAGATGGGACATTAACATTTATAGATAGATACAGCACAATATTTAATAATTATGAATTACAACAGGTTCTTATCAGACGATGTAGGAATCCTAGTTATAAATAGCTGCTACGCTGAGCACTTCTACAATACATTGTCGCTCACTTTGCAATACAACTGCGTTAAGTTTAAAATACTATCCTTGCACGTAACCATAGTTAACTGCTTCGGGTCTTTTATTTTATATGTTCCAGTGTAATTTCTTTTGGTAGTGTATGGTTCATTTTTTATCAATGTAACACAGACATAGTATATTTAAAAATTCTATAAAAAAAACTCCATTCTGATGTACTCCTTTAAAAGACTATTGGTCAGCTATATTTGAAAGAAAATCCAAAATGGATGGTGGGTATGGTTCATTGAAATGTTCATCCAAATGCGTATTATAGGCATGAACAATGTCAATGATATAATAGATGACAGTAGTTCAACACTATTGATGTAAAACATAATATCAGAAACAATATTCATTTTTACAGAAATAGTGCCCTTTATTTCGAAAAGTTTAGTATAATTTTACTCAACGACGTTTTGTTTTTTATGTTAAAGTAAATGTGTTCATAGAATGGTCCATTTATCCATTTATCTAAAAATGGCACACAGCATTTCTGAATAAAGTAAGCCATTTTATCACATCATCCAAAATTTCAATTAACCATACCCCATCCATTTTGGATTTTCTTTTCAAAGATGGCTGACCAGTAGTCCTTAAGCGGATCTCCGACTGTGAACCGGTAGTATGTTACTTCATAAGTAGGTAAGAAACCATCTCGTATTTCCAGTCACCTTATACTGACCCAAGGTCACCTTATACTGACCTAAGGTCAGTAATTACTAGCAATGCTGAAAGTCAAGCAAGGAAAGTACTAGCACCATTTTTCTGAAGCATGAAGAGTGACCCACGCAGCGGCATACTTATATCAAGATATTTAGCTTATGTTTTTGCCTCCGTGGCCGAGATAGTAAAGACTGCGTCTAAAACTATCTCGCCTCTCGCCACTGCGGGTTCGAATCCTACTGGGAGCTCGACTTGTCAAGTGAGAAAGTGTCGATTCTTGCGGATGACGGGAGGTATACAGTATTGCTTTCCAGGGAAAAAAGGGATGGTCTGTCTTTAACACAAAACAAAACAAACAAACAAACAACAAAAAGTGTTAAAAGTTACGTAAAACGCCATTTCAACATTTTGTCAATTTCTGTACACATTCCAAGAATCCGCTTATCAATGATTTTGCCAACATGACGTCACACACACTTCTCGAAGCTTGGGAGATACTATAATTTGGTGACTTGAAGAGCTAATAATCTAAGCACTGCGAGGTTTGTGGCGCCAATACTCGTTCGATATCTGTTTTCCGAAAGGGCGTGGGCGCAGTATTACTAGCGAGTTTCAACTGAAATCGTCAACAAATATAAGGTTTTCGAAAGATTCACTTCCAGCTATGACGCTATTGAGTCTGTAACTTTCTGAAAATATGACGTAGGAGTATGGGCGACTAGCGAATGACAATATACGACAATAACAATATGGCAACACATCGGGAGTTTTGCGAGACTAATTAACGATCTTCAATTATTTCGAATTAACAAATGCTCTTATCCCAAACGTGTCGATATCATTCAAATGAAACGATTTCCCCCTTACATCTAAATATTCTTTGATAATTTTGTTATACATAAAAATGTCTGACGTCGCATACATTTTCTTATTTCAATTATAGGTTTACCACCACTAATTACATGTAAGCCTCCGAGGTGTAGTATAATAGTAATAAAAAGCAATCCCTTCTTTTTTGATGAAAATGGGCATTATAAGTAGAGGGAAACTGCCCATTTTTATTCGATCTTGTGGTTGTATGTGTAAGAAGCGTATTAATAGGTTTTACTGGATCACTGATGAACATTTTCGAAATTTCGACTCTATGCTTACACTTTGTGAGTAATGAAAACAGTCAATCAATGAAAACAGCTGTACCATTGACCTGTTTAGCAAACAAACCAGAACTTTCTTACCTGTCTTGTGACCCCACGTTTTCTGGTGATTTTTCAAGTGGAAAATTAGTTTTCTATATGAACATTACACTGCTGCATTATCCATACTTGAGCTTGCAGCAAATCATTAATATGTGACACTTTAACATTGGTATCTAGGAGGAAAATAATTAGTGGTATCATACCTATAGCGAGTATTTGCGTACGTTTTGATTTTGTTTTTAAATGCGATAAAACATGATTGTTCTAAAAAAAGCTCGAATATGGCAACTTATTGCAAAGAAAAGCGGATAAAATACAAGTACTACATACTTATCTTAAGAAGCCCTGTCTAAAAAAAGTGCTTATTTGCAGAGTTTACAATTTCCCTAAATCGTGGTTAATGCATGACACAGGCGAAGATATATCATGTGAAATACAGCATCTTACAGACTTGCTCTCCGATACAATTACACGTTAGCATTACGATAAATGCACCACTAATTAGTCATTATGTCGTTTGAAATGTTTCCATATCGTGCTGGGTTATATCATTCTGGCTTCTATAAATGTATTGTATATACGCTTAAGTGTTTTATGATTTATTGTTCTGTCTATCTAAACAGAATCCATGTCTGCTATATACCATTTTACGAATCACAAGGGGGATTGGAAGTTGCCAAAACTGGTAATGGGTATACGTTAGGCCACACGGGAGCGTTAAATAGCGAGAGAAATAAAAGCGTTCGAAACTCTAATTGAACGTTTGACTACATTGTCAAAGACTGACGGGATACGTCAACAAACGTTCTTGCAATCTCCACGCAGAGTTATCGTTCCTTGCACTCACATATATCTCTGCTAACTACTGAATTACAAGATTTTGATAAAACCTGTTAAATTGGAATATGTTTGCCTGAAACTTATTTATTTCTTGTGTAAATATAATTTTCAGAATAACTGCAAATTAGATGTTGCAAGATTTGAAATAATGCATGAAAACAATTTAGTTTTAATCGGGACTATTTTACTACAAAAGTAATACGTACGTAGGTCTCCTCGAAACGCACATGTAAACATTTCAAACCGAAGCTCGATAGCAGAAAATTACTAAAAAAAATTAACCCATAGAAATAAAAATTATTTTATCTCTGCAGATCACGCAAAAGTATTTATTATAAACATCGTCATAACTTATTTTTTTAATAATCACGTGACCTTACCTATCGCCCTACTTCCTTTGACGTTGACAGAGTCAAATGAGGAACGAATGTACTCTGGGTAGAGATTGACGTTCTTGCTGGTGCACATCATCTTGGGCTATGGGGTATTCTACTTGATTGTTAAATATGTCTAATCGGTTTCGAATGCATTGCTGGTTAACATTTGATACCTGGTCATCGTTCAGATTAATCCAGACAGAGTCCAAAATCCAGACAGAGTCCAAAATCCAGGCAGAGTCCAAAATCCAGACAGAGTCCATGTATCCTTATCGCGAATACTCATG
>JAWPHD010021506.1:0-28047 GCA_037043455.1 Cyrtodaria siliqua | reverse complement strand
AATTGATTTGAATTGGGGTTTTACGGCGCACCAACACAAACATGTTATATGGCGCCAACAGGAATGAACATTCGACCCGGCTCACTCTTCCTTAACATCTAGATAACAATTTGCACAATGTGCCCAGAACCTTCTTGCCTGCAGAACTTCAGAATTGCTGCAAATTCTCTAGTAAACACTCCGTTTTTCGCTGGAGCCACGATCAATGCCGCCGCTGAAGTAGCACCTGCTATTTGTTAGTATTGGTGCAGTTGTTACAATATCACTTGCTTAGGATATGTATATAAACGTGTGTGTGTGTAATTCTAAGGTTTATAGTCCGTCCGCCAACGAACACGTCAGGGTGTATGTATCTAAACATACGTTATGATGTTCTCCGTACTTGATTTAGAGTATGGAATTAACCTAGGATAGTAAGCATTAATCCTACTTTTGCGCATGCAAGTGCAAGTGGAATGATTATTACCTAAAAAAAGAAGGTGTATTGCCAATGAAGAGAGAGAGGGAGTGTGTGTGGGGGCACGGAGTGGGGGGTGGGGGGGGGAGGTGGATATATTATATAGGCATTTAGGAACCTGCCCTACTGACGAATAGACACCTATGTTTCTTTAACATGATGAGAGAAAAAAACAAGCGATACACGGGATCGCCTGGTTTACGTCCCAATCCGAGAACACACCGACAAAATTTACTAGCTCCGGTGAGGCTTGAACCAGGGTCCTCTGAATTTAAAGTTCCCCGTGCTATCCACTGCATCAACAGGCTGTATGCGATCAAGCAGTATGACTGCATTAAAGTACATACAACTAAAATGTTAATCCTTCATAAAGGTTATATCCAAGAAGCTGGGTTCACAACGGTCTCTCTTATCTAGCAAGTTAGCACCAAGTTCATGTATGTCGAGTTGCAATATGCCTGCAAGCCTTATATATGCCCAGCTCATTGCTGTTTTGATAAACTTGGCAATTAATGCCTTGGGATAAAACAGGACAATTAAGAAACACCTAAAAATCGACAGTTAAATCGTAAAATGCCTTTTCTTTTTCTTTCTTTTTTTTTTTTTGCAATTTGTTGAAAATGCAGTGGTCTACTTTGTGATTTTAGTTCGTGGATTTATTCAATATGCGATTTGTAAACATGGTTAAGTCTTCATAATGGAATACCTTATCAAAAGTCACATTCTCTGTATATTTCAGTTCGCTTCAAATGATTTTATGAAAAGTGTACAACTTCAAACCATAAATAAGAGACCCACTCGCCTTGTCTCAAAGTGCTCTCATGTTTTAAGAAACAACAACAATTTCTTTATATAAATCTGTGAAACTGTGACCCCCGTAGAGGCCATATTTGACCCCATTATCGTAATTTGAACAAACTAGGTAGAGGATTATAAGCTTATGGTACATGCGAACTATTATTTAGCTTTTGAAGTATCAGAGAAGCTGTTTGAATATGTTTTCCTATATAATTCAATGTTATAGTGTGAACCCCGGGACAGGGCAAAATTTGATTCCAGGCTTGATTCAAGGGACACCATTTAAATTATTTGGTACAGGACAATAATCTTAAGCTACATGTAGCTTATAACACCTCTAGCTCTTGTCGTTTCAGAGAAGATGTTTATAGACGTTCCTACATAACTCTATGTAAATATGTGACCCCACGGGACCGGGCGAAATTTGACCATAAGATCACCATTTTAACAAAATAAATTGGTAGATATCGATACTCTTATGCTACATTCATCGTATTAGACCTCTAGCTCTTGTAGCATCAGAAAAAAAGAATATTTTTATGGACTTTCCTATATAACTCTTTGTAAAACTTTAACCCCAGAACTGGGCCATAGTTAGACACAGAGTCACGATTTGAACAAAAGTGACCCATGGGGCGGAGCCAGATATGACCCCAGGGTCAACATTTTAACAAGCTTGCTAGTGGATCATAAGCTTATGCTTCATGCATAATATGGGACCTCTAGCTCTTACAGTTTTAGAGTAAATCATTTATTTTTTAAAGATTTCCTATATAACTGTATGAAAAAATGTTACCCCCGGGGCTGGGCCATATTTGACCCTGGGGTCGCTATTTTATAAATACTTCGTGGAGGACCCTAAATGTATAATACATGCAAAATATTAGACCTGTAGCTCTTCTAGTTTCAGCGAAACGATATTTTTTAAAGAAACAAGAGTTTTGCTTAAAAGGGGGAGATAACTGTAATAACAGGAATCAGTTACACTGTTCACACTGCTATCATGGATTTTTTGTTTATCTACAAGGTACTCAATAACATGGTGGTACTAGTAAGAATTTGTCCCTTAAGATGGTAACAAAAAAGTGTATGGCTCACGGTCTAATACTAGTATCATTAAATGAACTAGTTTAAACTATCGGTTAAGAATGTCTTCATTTCCTTATGTTGGTATCATTGGTATGTGTGATGCTTGGTGCTATTATATATGTCCTACTACAGTTATATGTTGCTTTTCACTTATAGAGATATAATTCATTAATTGTTTATTAGAAGCAATGTCTCATTACTTTCCCGATTACAGAAAAAGTAGTCTCTGGTTCAAGAATCAATAACATTGTGATTAAACATGAATGTTGTATTTAATTATTTATTTAGTTTTATTTATCTTTATGTATGTATATATGAAAGTATGTATGTGTGAAAGTATGTATGTGTGTGTGTATGTGTGTATGTGCGCGCGCGCCTGTGTGTGTGTGTGTGTGTGTGTTTGCGTGCGTGCGTGCGTGCGTGCGTGAGTGCGTGCGTAAGTGCGTCCGTGCGTAAGTGCGTGCGTGCGTGCTTCTATGTCTCAGCGTAGTTACGGGTCTGACACAATGTTATTTATTTGATCTTTGGAGATTGGAGCCCGATATTTATATTTAGATATCGCTGGTACATTTTCAATTGCTTTTGTTTTCTATACTTAATTTTCGATTCGGTGGTCCCACTACTCCGGTCGATAAAAGGCTATGGGAACTGTTTAACCACTCATAGGATATGTTGTCTGCTTTTTAATTGAGTCTTTCGGCTGTTACTTTTGATACGCAGGCTTCATAACCTCTGGAGCAACTAAATTCCATCTTGTTTATTTTGCTCTTCGGGGCATACAGTTGTGTTAGATACTGGGACGATATATACTATTGTTTTATGAATATTAAGTTCTGCTATACCCGGCACTAGGGTGAGTGAGCGGTAGCTAGCATATTTCACTACTGTCCATGAACAATCAAACTGAGACAGCAATATTGCATATGTATCGTGTTCTGTCGTTTCCAAAGGTCTACTCTCATACTATTTTAAGTTACATAACGCAGCAGTCGCATACATGCGTCGACCATGACAATGCATTGTGTGATGGTATTATCACATAATGCGTACAGGTCACATATTGCGTATTGAATTTGACGCATTATATGAATAATCATATTCACCTACTGTTTAAAAATAAATTTCTGTATACCGAATTTAGTTCAGTAGAAGGTATTAGTGCATAATTCCCTCCTGTACCAGACGATGCATATCAGTTTACAAAAGAAATAGAATGGCTCTGTCATCCGTTAATTTCTTTTTAAAACAGTAGTCAAATTTGAGTATACATACAGAGGAGAAGCCGTATAAGCGACAAAAGTTAAGATATTCAGTTATTTTTCGATTAAAAATATTTAGTAATAAAGTCTAGGTTATGAGAGAGATGTATATACTGTCCTTTAAGTTTCCGCATAGCACTATTTACTCATTTTAGTAAAGTATAAGTTATTTCTGCCTAATTGACTCCTATACCACCCGATGTATATGTGTATACAGGAGAAATACCATTTTC
Source organism: Cyrtodaria siliqua (assembly GCA_037043455.1). NCBI lineage: Eukaryota > Metazoa > Mollusca > Bivalvia > Adapedonta > Hiatellidae > Cyrtodaria > Cyrtodaria siliqua. The sequence continues at coordinate 24,211 of JAWPHD010021506.1, read as the reverse complement.
TGATTAGCATGGATATGAGTATATATGTCCATGGTTTTATGTACTAAATAATGCTTGATAAGAACTTGTTTTCTTATTGTACTACCCATTACCCATTAATCGTGGATATGTATGTGTATGCCCTTTTTGACGTGTGTGAAGCTAATTCGTATTTCCAACGAAGTTACTACTTCCTAGTTAGAAGATACTAGTGCATTGGAATCAACTGCTATATAAGCCGATAAATATGAATATAAAGGAGAAATAATATATTCTATCATTTAACGAAAGAAAAACGTAATACATGTGACTTAGTTGGCTTTTCTCCTGCATGAATAGACACAATCGCCTACTGTTTAACATAATTATACGTAACGGATGCTAGAGACAACTCTCACATCGCCTAGACAATATCACTTACTGTTTTTAAAAATAAAAGAGTCATTTAGCTTAATTATAACCTGTTTCTTCTATAATATAGGTTTATTTGGAAGAACATGATTTCTTAAGTACATGTGAATTCACGAATAATATGTTACCTTATCAAACCACGTACACGTGCATTGGGAATCAACACGTAATATATGCAAAATATTCATGCAGGGTATATGAGGATGGAGAGGGGCATACTCTGCCCATCCTTTTCAGATTAGGGGGAGAGGTGCTGACCCAGTCAGTTCCTAATTTTTGATACTGCACGTACTCAAATCCAATTATCATGACAACGTCGTTTCCAAGGAAAGCTCTACGTGTATTTTGCGTCACTGAGTAATACATAATTTCATCAAGATCTATAATGAGCTCATGGGACTGTTCAAAGGCTTAAAATCTCCATCGAATGAGGGAACACGTTTCACAGTACCTTGCCCTAATAATTAACGGTCAACTAAAGCTCTCATTTAGAAAAAAACATAAAGGTAGGATAAACGAAAAGACAACTATGCATACACATACATACTGGTGAGAAACCGTTTAATATTAAATATCACAATTTATGAATATATTGTCCCTTTCGCGTATCAAGGAAGTAACCTAATTAGTTTAATTAACCGTTCAGGAGTTTACTGACGCTAGCTGTTGATATTGTCTTTAAGTACAGTACTGAAGCAATGGAAACTAGTAGGTGATATTTTCGCAGAGTTTAGTATTAACCGTATCCGATTTTTTTTCACTGAGGACAGTACTGACACATGAGTTAAAAGAATACAATTATTATATTAAAACAGATCATTAAAACAAACTGCCGCTTAATTGCCCTACCTTCTTCTGGCTTTATAAACTACCAGCAGGTTTATGTTTGCATACAAGCATTTTATTTCTTACTTAAATATTGTGACTTGCGGAATACTCTTGTTATATTCTTAGTGATATTATCCAAGCATGTTCACATGTACAGGTGTTCAACACATAAATTGAGCAATCTTTTCGGGAAGGGTGGGTGAATGCGGGTGGGGGTGGGGTGGGGGGGGGGGTAAGGGTCGGGGGTGGAATACTCTTCCCATCACTCTCGGATTTATTTGCGGCATACACACTGGTGAGAAACTGTTTAAGATAAAATATCACAGGTTATGAATATATCGTCACTTTCGAGTATCAAGGAAGTGACCGAAGTAATTTAGTTTGTCATTAAGAACTTTACTGACGCTATCTGTTGATATTGTCCTAGAGCACAGTAATGAGCGATGGAAGCTAGCAGGTAATAGTATTGCAGAGTTTAGTACTGACTGTATCCTTTTTTTGCCCTGAGGACAGTATTGTCATATGATTTAAAACAATATAATTATTATATTAAAGCTGATCATTATTATATTAAAGCTGATCATATAAAATAGCCTATTGCTTTATAGCATACCTTTTTTCTGGCCTGAAGAAAGGTATTTCTTCGTCGACGCCATGTGGTTCTCGGGCAAGAATATATTGTTTCAGGTGCTACTTCAGTGGTGGCATTGATCGTGGCTCCAGCGAAAAATGGAGTGTTTACTAGAGAATTTCCAGCAACTCTGAAGTTCTGCAGGCAAGAAGGTTCTGGGCACATTGTGCAAATTTTTATCTAGATGTTAAGGAAGAGTGAGCCGGGTCGAATGTTCATTCCTGTTGGCGCCATATAACATGTTTGTGTTGGTGCGCCGTAAAACCCCAATTCAAATCAATTCATCTTCGTCTATTCTTTTTTCAGTAACACAAAAATGGTTCGTGCAAATGCATATATTACTATTTTTACGTGTCATATGCAGAATTCTTCATTGTGTTGTATATGGGTGGGGTAATTCAGGTGTAAAAATCCTTAAAATATGCATAAATTGTAATTAAAAAGTATTAAAATAACTTTTAAGATTTTGCGTTGCAATATGCAATGTTTAGTTCATGTATTTATGTGTAATACATAATCCAAATGTGTAATCATAATAAGTATTGCCATGACGCATACACCTAAAAAAGACTTTTGTTAAAAAAACCACATTAAACCGCACATTTCCTTTATCTAGAATTCTTTGGACTATGTGTCGTCTGTGCAATATATGTGTGTATCAGAACATGCTAATACTATTTATGTTGCAGTTACTTATACTTCGAGTTTGGCATATGTCTCAACTTATCAGGCTTACTGAACACATATGTGCAATGCCATGAACATTGCTTAGTACTTCATTTCATCAATATATCATAACAATCCTTTATTCATATTATATTATTTAAATCATGTAGAAAGGTTGTAAATTACTGATTCTTACAAGTTTACACATATATTGTAAAAAATATTAACTAAACTAAATGCATAAAAATGTGTCAATAGTGGGTGGGCTAAATTGACTTCTAATTTGAAGCAAAATAGAGATTTTAAACTGATTTCAGTGCTAAAAAAAAGCTTATTTACGCCTTATGTAACTCAATGAATTGTAAACTTAAGCACATCTTTAAAAAGTACATCAATAATTATTCACACAAGCATGACATTCAAAAATGAACATCAAAAACTTATATGAAAGTGCTACAATGATAACCTATTAATGTTCGATTTTTTTTATATAAGCTACCTGTTCCAGATTGCTATCATGGAAAAATGTAATCTATATACATTGCTCTTTTCAAAAAGTGATGGTAGATTTTGTCCCTTGAGTTGGTAACAATATCGAAAATGTTGGGTCCTGGCTCAAGGCCTATATATGCAAACATATATTGAAAATCAAAGGTAATATACCTCCCATGATCAGTGCTATACAAAGTGGTCTGTGGAACCTTATTTGAGCCAGACCGAATTACGACCACGTGTCCCTCATTACGTGGTCCCGCCTTAATACCATTAAGCGACGGGAAAGCTTATATTAGCAGGATTTTATAACGGATATTTTTGACAATAAAACACGTTTAAAAAACATGTTTTACTGAAATAACGAAATAACCTGTTTACAATTACCTATTAAATGTTTTAATTTTACAATATACAGTTTTTTAAAGCCAAAATTAAGGTTTTATTCCATACCCCAGCCAACCCCGTTTTCACTTCTTGGAGACGGGGTAAGATGGGTATGAAAGTTGATACTCGGACCGCGTAATGTAATTCGGTCGAATTAAGGACACGTGTCTAATTCATTGGAAAAAACATATTAGGGACACATGTGGTCCAAGTGCGGTGCATGTACTCATCAACCGTATTACGTACACAAGTGAATAATTGTATTTGTGCTTTATAAATACACGAGTTATTTAAGTATCACCAGAATGGTGGTATTCTATTTTTGTCACTAGGTAGCTACATAACTATCTAGATATTTTTAACGGTTTATCTAGATAACTACAAAATATCTAGATGTCTATCAGGGGCCATATCAACAGCTAGCATAAGAACTGACCTCTGGGGAAATATCAACAGCCAGCGTTTGAACATCCATAGGGATGTTATCGACATCTAGCGATAGTACTATGCTAAGGGGCAATATCAACAGCTGGCGTTAGTACTGTCCTCTGGAGCCATATCAACTGCTAGTTTTAGTACTGTCCTAAGGGGCAATATCAACAGCTAGCGATAGTACAGTCCTCAGGGGCCATACCAACAGCCAGCGATAACACTGTCATCAGGGGCCATATCAACAGCCAACGTCAGTACTGTCCTTAGGGGCAATATCAACAGCTGGCGTAAGTAGTTTCCTCAGGGCCAATATCAACAGCTGTCATTAGTACTGTCCTAATGGGCAATATCAACAGCTGGCGTAAGTAGTGTCCTCAGGGCCAATATCATCAGCTAGCATTAGTACTGTCCTCATGGGCAATATCAACAGCTGACGTAAGAACTGACCTCATGGGAATATCAACAGCCAGCGTTTAAACATCCATAGGGATATTATCTAAATCTAGCGATAGTACTATCCTAAGGGGCAATATCAACAGCTAGCCTTAGTACTGTCCTCTGTGGCCATATCAACAGCTAGTTTTAGTAGCGTCCATAGGGGCAGTATCAACAGCTATCGGTCAATATCAACAGCTGGCGTTTGTACCGTCCTTAGGGGCAATATCAGCAGTTGGCGTTAGTACTGTCCTCAGAGGCCAATACACAGCTAGGTTTAGTATTGCCCTCGGGGGCAATATCAACAGCTTATCTTAGCATTTTTTTTCTTACTTAAATATTGTGACTTGCGGAATACTCTTGTTATATTCTTAGTGATATTATCCAAGCATGTTCACATGTACAGGTCATCAACACATAAATTAAGCAAACTATTCGGAAAGGGTGGGTGAATGCGGGTGGGGTCGGGTCGGGTGTATGGGGTGGAATACTCTGCCCATCACTCTCGGATTTCATGTGCGGCATACACACTGGTGAGAAACCGTTTAAGATTAAATATCACAGGTTATGAATATATCGTCACTTTCGCGTATCAAGGAAATGACCGAAGTAATTTAGTTTGTCATTAAGAACTTTACTGATGCTATCTGTTGATATTGTCCTAGAGCACAGTACTGAGCGATGGAAGCTAGCAGGTGATATTATTTCAGAGTTTAGTACTGACTGTATTACTCTAGTTATTATAGATTTTAAGGTCAAACAAATTCCAACAGAAATTATTATTTTTTTAACCGAAAGGTCATATGTTACACATTCACAGAAAAAAAGTCCGGAAAAATCGCATCGGTGCGTTTTGAGATATTTAATCTTAAATTAATCAATTTTAATACAAAAATGCAATGACCCCATGAGCACACCGTAGATGATTTTCTTCAAGTGACACGCTAGTCGCTATGACGTAACGACTATGACGTAGCGACAAGTATGACGTAAGCAAAATATTCGGGTGTGTTTTGGGAGGGTGAGGGAATATACTCTGCCCACTATTCTCAGATTAGGCAATAGAGGCAGCATACTCGTACACACTGGTGAGAAACCGTTTAAAGATTAAATATCACAGGTTTTGAATATATCACTTTCGCTCATCAAGGAAGTGACCAAAGCCGAAAATGTTGCCCTCAGGACTATACCCACACTAGCTGTTTACATTGCCCCTGAGGACAGTACTCACGGTAAATGGCTGTAGATATTGCACCTGAGGAAAGAAGTACTATTATCTGTCGATATTGCCCCTGAGGACAGTATAAACGACATCTGTCAATTCCTTAGTGAGGTCCTTAGTGACAAAACAAACATTATCTGTCAATTAAGTCCCAAGCAACAATTCCGGCGTCATCTGTCAATAAGGTCCATATAGACAATACTGACGTCATCTGTCAATAAGGTCCCTTTCAACAATACTGACGCCGTCTGTCAATTAGGTCCCTATAGACAATATGAACTCCATCTGTCAATAAGGTCTCTATGGACAATACCCACACCATCTGTCACTAAGGTACCTATACGCAATTCACACTTCATTTATCAACAAGGTCCCTATGGACAATTATGACGTCATCTACCAATACGGTCCATTTCAACAATACTTACGCCATGTGTCAATAAAGACAACACGGACTACGTCTGTCAACAGTAACGTCCTTTCAGATCATATTGACGCCGTCTGTCAATACATTCCTTATTGACAAAGCAAACACCATCTGTCAATAAGGACCATTAAGACAATACTGACTCTATCGGCCAATAAGGTCCCAATCAACACTACTGACACCATCTCTCAATAAGGTCCCTATAGACAATAATGACACAATCTTTCAATAAGGTCCCAAAATAAAAATAAATGATGCCACATGTCACTATGGTCCCTATTTGCTATACATCTGTCAATAAGGTTCCTATGCACAATACAGACTCGATCCGTATAGACCACACTAACTCCATGTATCGATAACGTCGTTATTGACCAAACAAGCACACTCTCTCAATAAGTTCCTGATAGAAATACTGAGGCTATCTGTCAATAAGGTCCCAATCAACAATGATGGCAAATCTGTCAATAAGGTCCATATATACAACACTGAAGCGATCTGTCAATAAGGTATCTATCAACAATATTGACGCCATCTGCCGATAAGATACCCTATCAACAGTAATGACGCCACCTGTAAATATGGTCCGTATAGACCATACTGACGTCATCTGGTGATAACGTCCCTATTGAAAATACTGACACCATCTGTCAAAAAAGTCCCTATAGACAGTGTGTACGTTATCTGTCAATACGGTCCTGATAGTCAATATAGGCACAATCCATCAATTGGTACCCTATATACAATAAGAACTCCATATGTCAATAAGGTTTCTTTGGACACTACCAACATCATCTGTCACTAAGGTACCTGTATCCAATACAAACTTCATTTGTCAACAATGTACCTATGTACAATAATGACGTCATCCATCAATAAGTTTCCTTTCAACAATATTTACGCCATGCGTCAATATGCTCTCTATAGACAGCACAGACTATGTCTGTCAATAACGAACCTACAGACCATACTGGCGCCATCTGTCAATCTGTCAATAAGGTTGATGTTGACAAAACATACGGCATCTGTCATTAATGCCCCTATCGACAATACAGACGCCATCTGTCACTAATGCCCCTATAGACAATACTGACGCCATCTGACAATAAGGTCGCAATAAACAATATAGACGCCATCTGTCAAGAAGGTCCCTATAGACAATACATACGGCATCTGTCATTAATGCCCCTATCGACAATACAGACGCCATCTGTCACTAATGCCCCTATAGACAATACTGACGCCATCTGACAATAAGGTCGCAATAAACAATATAGACGCCATCTGTCAAGAAGGTCCCTATAGACAATACATACGGCATCTGTCATTAATGCCCCTATCGACAATACAGACGCCATCTGTCACTAATGCCCCTATAGACAACACTGATGCCATCTGACAATAAGGTCGCAATAGACAATATAGACGCCATCTGTCAAGAAGGTCCCTATAGACAATACATACGGCATCTGTCATTAATGCCCCTATCGACAATACAGACGCCATCTGACACTAATGCCCCTATAGACAATACTGTCGCCATCTGCCAATAAGGTCGCAATAGACAACACAGACGACATCTGTCAATAATGTCCCTATAGACAATACAGGCGTCATCTGCCAATAAGACCCCTATAGACAATACAGACAGCATCTGTCAATAAGGTCCTATTGACAACATAGACGGCATCTGTCAATAATACACATATGGACAATACAGACGGCATCTTTCAATAAGGTCTTTATAGACAATACAGATGACATCTGTCAATAAGGTTCCTATAGACAATACAGACGACATCTGTCAATAAGGTCCCTATAGACAATACAGTCGGCGTCTGTCAATAAGGTTCCTATAAACAGTACAGACGGCATCCGTCAATAATTCACCTTCAGACAATACTGGCGCATTCTGTCAATAAGGTCCCTATAGAAAATACTTACGCCATCTATCAATAAGGTTCCTATAGACAATACACACGGCATCTGTCAATAAGGTCCCTAAAGACAGTACAGAAGGCTTCTGTCAATAAGGTCCCTACAGACAAAACAGTTGATTTCTATCAATAAGGTCCCTATAAACAGTACAGACGGCATCTGTCGACAATGCACCTACAGACAATACTGACGCATTCTGTCAAAAAGGTCCCTATAGACCATATATAGGCCATCTGTCGATAAGGTCCGTATAGCCAAAAAAAACAGCATCTGTCAATAATGCACCTACAGACAATACAGACGGCATCTGTCAATAAGGTCCTTTTAACCAATACAGACGGTATCTGTCAATAAGGTCCCTATAGACAATAGGCGGCATCTGTCAATAAGGGCCCTATGGACAACACATACGACATCTGCCAATAAGGTTCCTATGGACAATACAGACAGCATCTGTCAATAATGCCCCTACAGACAATACAGACGGTATCTGTCAATAAGGTCCTTATAAACAATACAGACGGCATCTGTCAATAAGGTCCCTATAGACAATATAGGCGGCATCTGTCAATCAGGGCCGTATGGACAACACATACGACATCTGTCATTGAGGTCCCTATTGACAATACAGACGGCATCTGTCAATAAGGTCCCTATAGACAAAACTTACGCCATCTGTCAATAAGGTCCCTATAAACAGTACAGACGGCATCTGTCAATAATTCCGCTACACATAATACATACGGCATCTTTCAATAAGCTCCATATGGACAAAACAGACGGCATCTGTCAATAAGATCCTACAGACAATACTTACGCCATCTGTCAATAAGGACCCTATAAACAGTACAGACGGCATCTGTCAATAATGCCGCTACAGATAATACACACGGCATCTTTCAATAAACTCCCTATAGACAATACAGACGGCATCTGTCAATAACGTCCCTATAGACAATACAGACGGAATATGTTAATAAGTTCCCTATAACAATACAGACGGCATCTGTCAATAAGCTCCCTATAGCCAATGCAGACGGCATCTATCAATAAGGTCGTTATAGACAATACAGGGGCATCTGTCAATAAGGCCCCTATAGACAATACAGACGGCATCTGTCAATAAGGTCATCCCTATAGACAATACAGGCGCCATCTTTCAATAAGGTCTTTATAGAAAATACAGACGGAATCAGTCAATAGGGTTCATATAGACAATACAGACGACGCCTGTCAATAAGGTCCCTACAGACAATACAGTCGGCATCTGTCAATAAGGTCCATATAAGCAGTACAGACGGCATCTGTCAATAATGCACCTTTAGACAATACTGACGCCATCTATCAATAAGGTTCCTATAGACAGTACATACAGCATCTGTCAATAAGGTCCTTACAGACAATACAGTCGGCATCTGTCAATTAGGTCCCTATAAACAGTACAGACGGCATCTGTCAATAATGCACCTATAGCCTATACTGACGCATTCTAATAAGGTCCCTATAGACGCCATCTGTCAATAAGGTCCCTATAGACAATACAGACGGCATCTGTCAATAAGGTCCCTATACATAATACAGACGTCATGTGTCAATAAGGTCCCTAAAGACCGTACAGATGGCATCCCTACAGACGGCATCTTTCAATAAGGTCCCTATACATAATACAGACGACTTTTGTCAATAAGGTACTTATAGACAGTACAGACGGCATCTGTCAATAAGGTCCCTATAGACAAGACAGGCGGCATCTGTCAATAAAGTCCCTATACATAATACCTACTCCATCTATCAATAAGGTTCCTATGGACAATACACACGGCATCTGTATATAAGGTCCCTATAGACAATACAGACGACATCTGTCAATATTACCCCTATAGACAATACTGACGCCATCTGCCAATAAGGTCGCAATAGACAATACAGACGGCATATGTCAATAAGATCCCTATAGACAATACTTATGTTCCTATAAACAGACGGCATATGTCGATAATGCACCTACATATGATACTGACGCATTCTTTCAATAAGGTCCCTATAGACAATATAGTCAATAATGCCCCTACTGACAATGCAGACGGCATCTGTCAATAAGGTCCCTATAGACAATACAGTCGGCGTCTGTCAATAAGGTCCCTATAAACAGTACAGACGGCATCTGTCAATAATGCACCTTCTGACAATACTGACGCATTCTGTCAATAAGGTCCCTATAGAAAATACCTACTCCATCTATCAATAAGGTTCCTATAGACAATACAGACGGCATCTGTCAATAAGGTCCCTATAGACAAAACTTACGCAATCTGTCAATAAAGTCCCTATAAACAGTACAGATGGCACTTGTCAATATTACCCCTATAGGCAATACTGACGCCATCTGTCAATAAGGTCGCAATAGACAATACAGACGGCATCTGTCAATAAGGTCCCTATAGACAATACATGCGTCATCTGTCAATAAGACCCCTATAGACAATACAGACAGCATCTGTCAATAAGGTCCCTATTGACAACGGAGACGGCATCTGTCAATACTGCCCTGATGGACAATACAGACGGCATCTTTCAATAAGGTCTTTATAGACAATACAGACGGCATCTGTCAAGAAGGTTCCTATAGACAATACAGAGGACATCTGTCAATAAGGTCCCTACACACAATACAGTCGACGTCTGTCAATAAGGTCCATATAAACTGTACAGACGGCATCTGTCAGTATTGCACCTTTAGACAATACTGACGCATTCTGTCAATAAGGTCCCTATAGACAATACTTACGTCATTTATCAATAAGGGTCCTATGGACAATACACACGGCATCTGTCAATAAGGTCCCTATAGACCATACAGACAGCATATGTCAATAAGGTCCCTATAGACAATACATGCGTCATCTGTCAATAAGACCCCTATAGACAATACAGACAGCATCTGTCAATAAGGTCCCTATTGACAACGGAGACGGCATCTGTCAATACTGCCCTGATGGACAATACAGACGGAATCTTTCAATAAGGTCTTTATAGACAATACAGACGGCATCTGTCAAGAAGGTTCCTATAGACAATACAGAGGACATCTGTCAATAAGGTCCCTACACACAATACAGTCGACGTCTGTCAATAAGGTCCATATAAACTGTACAGACGGCATCTGTCAGTATTGCACCTTTAGACAATACTGACGCATTCTGTCAATAAGGTCCCTATAGACAATACTTACGTCATTTATCAATAAGGGTCCTATGGACAATACACAAGGCATCTGTCAATAAGGTCCCTATAGACAATACAGAAGGCTTCTGTCAATAAGGTCCCTACAGACGATACAGTCGATATCTGTCAATAAGGTCCCTATCTGTCAATAATGTCCCTATAAACAGACGGCATATGTCGATAATGCACCTACATATGATACTGACGCATTCTTTCAATAAGGTCCCTATAGACAATATAGTCAATAATGCCCCTACTGACAATGCAGACGGCATCTGTCAATAAGGTCCTTATAAACAATACAGACGGCATCTGTCAATAACGTCCCTATAGACAATACAGACGGCATCTGTCAATAAGATCCTATAGACAATACTTCCGGCATCTGTCAATAAGGTCCCTATAATCAGTATAAACTTATTGACAGATGCCGTCTGTATTGGCTATAGGGATCTTATTGAAAGATGCAGTATGTATTATCTGTAGCGGCATTATTGACAGATGCCGTCTGTTCTGTTTATAGGGACCTTATTAACAGATGCCGTTTGTTTTGTCTATAGGGACGTTATTGACAGAAGCCATTTGTATTTCTATAGGGACATTATTGACAGATGTCGTCCGTGTTGTCCGTAGGGGCCTTATTGACAGATGCCGCCTATATTGTCCATAGGGACCTTATTGACAGATGCCGTCTGTATTGCCTATAGGTAGCCTATTGAAAGATGCCGTATGTATTGTCTGTAGGGACATTAATGTCAGATGCCGTCTGTATGGTCTATAGGGACCTTGTTGACAGAATGCGTCTGTATTGTCCATAGGTGCATTTTCGACAGATGTCGTTTGTACTGTTTATAGGGACCTTATTGACAGATGGCGTACGTATTGTCTATAGGGACCTTATTGACAGTTGAAGCCTGTATTGTCTGTAGGGACCTTGTTGACAGATGCCGCCTATATTGTCTATAGGGACCTTATTGACAGATGTCGTCTGTGTTGTCCGTATGGGCCTTATTGAAAGATGTCGCCTATATTGCCGATAGGGGCATTAATGACAGATGCCGCATGTATTGTCTATAGGGACCTTATTGACAGATGGCGTCTGTATTATGTATAGGGACCTTATTCACAGATGCCGTCTGTATTGTCTATAGGGACCTTATTGACAGATGCCGTCTGTATTATGTATAGGGACCTTATTGACAGATGTCGTCTGTGTTGTCCATAGCGGCCTTATTGCCAGATGCCGCCTATATTGTCTATAGGGACCTTATTGACAGATGCCATCTGTATTGTCTATAGTGGGCTTATTGAAAGATGCCGTATGTGTTATATGTAGCGGCATTATTGACAGATGCCGTCTGTACTGTTTATAGGGACCTTATTGACAGATGACGTAAGTTTTGTCTATAGGGACCTTATTGACAGATGCCGTCTGTATTGTCCATAGGGACCTTATTGACAGATGTCGTCTATGTTGTCCATAGGGACGTTATTGACAGATGCCGTCTGTATTGTTTATAAGGACCTTATTGACAGATGGCGTCTATATTGTCTATATGGACCTTTTTGACAGAAAGCGTCAGTATTGTCCGCAGGTGCATTGTCGAGAGATGCCGTCTGTATTGTTTATAGGGACCCTATTGATAGATATCGACTGTATTGTCTGTGGGGACCTTATTGACAGAAGCCTTCTGTACTGTCTATAGGGACCTTATTGACAGTTGAAGTGAATTGTCTATAGGAACCTTATTGATTGATGGCGTAAGTATTTTCTATAGGGACCTTATTGACAGAATGCGTCAGTATTATCTGAAGGTGCATTATTGACAGATGCCGTCTGTACTGTTTATAGGGATCTTATTGACAGACGCCGACTGAATTGTCTATAGTGACCTGATTGACAGATGTCGTCTGTATTGTCTATACGAACATTATTGACAGATGCCATCTGTATTGTCTATAAAGACCTTGTTGAAAGATGCCTTCTGTATTGTCCATAGGGGCATTATTGACAGATGCCGTCTCTGTTGTCCATAGGGACCTTATTGACAGATGCTGTCTGTATTGTCTATAGGGGTCTTAATGACAGATGACGCCTGTATTGTCTATAGGGACCTTATTGATAGATGCCGTCTGTATTGTCTGTTGTGACCTTATTGACAGATGCTGTCTGTATTGTCTATAGGGGTCTTATTGACAGATGACGCCTGTATTGTCTATAGGAACATTATTGACAGATGCCGTCTATATTGTCTGTTGTGACCTTATTGGCAGATGGCGTCAGTATTGTCTGCAGGTGCATTGACGACAGATGCCGTCTGTATTGTTTATAGGGACCCTATTGATAGATATCGACTGTATTGTCTGTAGGGACCTTATTGATAGAAGCCTTCTGTACTCTCTATAGGGACCTTATTGACAGATGAAGTGTGTATTGTCTATAGGAACCTTATTGATAGATGGCGTAAGTATTTTCTATAGGGACCTTATTGACAGAATGCGTCAGTATTGTCTAAAGGTGCATTATTGACAGATGCCGTCTGTACTGTTTATAGGGACCATATTGACAGACGCCGACTGAATTGTCTATAGGGACCTGATTGACAGATGTCGTCTCTATTGTCTATAGGAACCTTATTGACAGATGCCATCTGTATTGTCTATAAAGACCTTGTTGAAAGATGCCTTCTGTATTGTCCATAGGGACATTATTGACAGATGCCGTCTGTATTGTCCATAGGGACCTTATTGACAGATGTCGTCTATGTTGTCCATAGGGACGTTATTAACAGATGCCGTCTGTATTGTTTATAAGGACCTTATTGACAGATGGCGTCTATATTGTCTATATGGACCTTTTTGACAGAAAGCGTCAGTATTGTCCGCAGGTGCATTGTCGAAAGAAACCGTCTGTACTGTTTATAGGGACCCTATTGATAGATATCGACTGTATTGTCTGTGGGGACCTTATTGACAGAAGCCTTCTGTACTGTCTATAAGGACCTTATTGACAGATGAAGTGTGTATTGTCTATAGGAACCTTATTGATAGATGGCGTAAGTATTTTCTATAGGGACCTTATTGACAGAATGCGTCAGTATTGTCTGAAGGTGCATTATTGACAGACGCCGTCTGTACTGTTTATAGGGATCTTATTGACAGACGCCGACTGAATTGTCTATAGTGACCTGATTGACAGATGTCGTCTGTATTGTCTATACGAACATTATTGACAGATGCCATCTGTATTGTCTATAAAGACCTTGTTGAAAGATGCCTTATGTATTGTCCTTAGGGGCATTATTGACAGATGCCGTCTCTGTTGTCCATAGGGACCTTATTGACAGATGCTGTCTGTATTGTCTATAGGGGTCTTAATGACAGATGACGCCTGTATTGTCTATAGGGAGCTTATTGACAGATGGCGTCTATATTGTCTATTGCGACTTTATTGGCAGATGGCGTCAGTATTGTCTATAGGGACATTAGTGACAGATGGCGTCTGTATTGTCGCTAGGGGCATTAATGACAGATGCCGTATGTTTTGTCAACATGGACCTTATTGACAGATTGACAGATGGCGCCAGCATGGTCTGTATATTCGTTGTTGACAGACATAGTCTGTGTTTTCTATAGAGAGCATATTGACGCATGGCGTAAAAATTTTTGAAATGAAACTTATTGATGGATGGCGTCATTATTTTACATAGGCACATTGTTGACAAATGAAGTTTGTATTGGATAGAGGTACCTTAGTGACAGATGATTTTGGTATTGTACAAAGAAACCTAATTGACAGATGGAGTTCTTATTGTAAATAGGGTCCCAATTGATGGATTGTGCCTATATTGACTATAAGGACCGTATTGACAGATTACGTACACACTGTCTATAGGGACATTTTTGACAGATGGTGTCAGTATTTTCAATAGGGACGTTATCGATAGATGACGTCAGTACGGTCTACACGGACCATATTTACAGGTGGCGTCATTACTGTTGATAGGGTATCTTATCGACAGATGGCGTCAATATTGTTGATAGAGGCCTTATTGACAGATCGCGTAATTATTGTATATATGGACCTTATTGACAGATTTTGCCATCATTATTGATTGGGACCTTATTGACAGATAGCCTCAGTATTTTCTATCAGGAACTTATTAAGAGAGTGAGCTTGTTTGGTCAATAACGACGTTATTGATACATGGAGTTAGTGTGGTCTATACGGATCGAGTCTGTATTGTGCATAGGGACCTTATTGACAGATGTATAGCAAATAGGGACCATAGTGACATGTGGCATCAGTTTGTTTATTTTGGGACCTTATTGAAAGATTGTGTCATTATTGTCTATAGGGACTTTATTGAGAGATGGTGTCAGTATTGTTGATTGGGACCTGATTGGCAGATAGAGTCAGTATTGTCTTAATAGACCTTATTGACAGATGGTGTTTGTTTTGTCAATAGGGACTTTATTGACAGACGGCGTCAATATGATCTGAATGGACGTTACTGTTGACAGCATAGTCTGTGTTGTCTTTATTGACACATGGCGTAAGTATTGTTGAAAAGGACCGTATTGGTTGATGGCGTCATAATTGTTCATAGGGACCTTGTTGATAAATGAAGTGTGTATTGCGTACAGGTACCTTAGTGACAGATGGTGTGGGCATTGTCCATAGATACCTTATTGACAGATGGAGTTCATGTTGTCTATAGGGATCTAATTGACAGACGGCGTCAGTATTGTTGAAAGGGACCTTATTGACAGATGACGTCAGTATTGTGTATATGGACCTTGTTGACAGATGGTGCCGGAATTGTTGCTTGGAACTTAATTGACAGATAATGTTTGTTTTGTCACTAAGGACCTCACTAAGGACCTTATTGACAGATGTCGTTTATACTGTCCTCAGGGGCAATATCGACAGATAATCTTACTACTTTCCTCAGGTGCAATATCTACAGCCAGTTACCGTTAGTACTGTCCTCAGGGGCAATGTGAACAGCTAGTGTCGGTATAGTCCTGAGGGCAAAATTATCGGCTTTGGTCACTTCCTTGATGAGCGAAAGTGATATATTCAAAACCTGTGATATTTAATCTTTAAAAGGTTTCTCACCAGTGTGTACGAGTATACTGCCTCTATTCCCTTATCTGAGAATAGTGGGCTGAGTATATTCCCCCACCCTCCCACAACACACCCGAATATTTTGCTTACATTATGTGTGAATCACCTATACATGTGAACATGCTTGGAATAATAGAAATAGGTATAGAAATCGAATAGGAATTGCAGCTTTCACAGTAAACCCCAAAACACGCAAACAGACAAACAAGAAGGCAAAAGTAATAATAAATGCAAACTACATCACAAACACAAAAGGGTTAACAATAATAAGAACTAAGAATATAATAATAATATTCACCAAGTCACACTTTACTTAAGAGATCAAATGCTTGCATAAAAACCTACTGGTAACTTATAAAGCCAGAAGAAAGGTATGCTATTAAGCAATAGGCTATTTTATATGATCAGCTTTAATATAATAATGATCAGCTTTAATATAATAATTATATAGTTTTAAATCATGTGACAATACTGTCCTCCGGGTAAAAAAAGGATACAGTCAGTACTAAAATCTGCAATAATATCACATGCTAGCTTCCATCGCTCAGTACTGTGCTCTAGGACAATATCAACAGATAGCGTCAGTAACGTTCTTAATGACAAACTAAATTACTTCGGTCACTTCCTTGATACGCGAAAGTGACGATATATTCATAACCTGTGATATGTAACCTTAAACGGTTTCTCACCAGTGTGTATGCCGCACATGAAATCCGAGAGTGATGGGCAGGGTATTTCCCGGGCCCTCCCCCCCACCCACCACACCCCATTCACCCACCCTTTCCGAATAGTTTGCTTACTTTATGTGTTGATCACCTGTACATGTGAACATGCTTGGATAATATCACTAAGAATATAACAAAAGTATTCCGCAAGTCACAATATTTTAAGTAAGAAATAAAATGCTTGTATACAAACATAAACCTGCTGGTAGTTTATAAAGCCAGAAGAAAGTACGGCACTTAAGCGACAGTTTGTTTTTAATGATCTGCTTTAATATAATAATTGTATTCTTTTAAAGCATGTGTCAGTACTGTCCTCTTTGGAAAAAAACCTGGATAAGGTTATTACTAAACTCTCCTACTAGCTACCATTGCTTCAGTACTGTACTTAAAGACAATATCAACAGCTAGTGTCTTTAAACTCCTGAACGGTTAATTACATTAATTAGGTCACTTCCTTGATACGCGAAAGGGACAATATATTCATAACTTGTGATATTTAATATTAAACGGTTTCTCACCAGTGTGTATGTGTATGCATAGTTGTCTTTTCGTTTACCCTACCTTTATGTTTTTTCCTAAATGAGAGCTTTAGTTGACCGTTAATTATTAGGGCAAGTTGCTATGAAACGTGTGCCCTCCTTCGATGGAGATTTTAAGCCGTTGAACAGTCCCATGTACAGGATGTATTTGCTCATTATAGATCTTGATGAAATTATGTGTTTCTCAGTGACGCAAAATACACGTAGAGCTTTCCTTGGAAACGACGTTGTCATGATAATTGGATTTGAGTACGTGAGGTATCAAAAATTAGGAACTGACTGGGTCAGCACCTCTCCCCTTATCTGAAAAGGATGGGCAGAGTATGCCCCTCGCCATCCTCATATACCCTGCATGCATATTTTGCTTATATTACGTTTTGATTCCCAATGCACGTGTACGTGGTTTGATAAGGTAACATATTATTCGTGAATTCACAGGTACTTAAGAAATCATGTTCTTCCAAATAAACCGACAGGTACATTATAGAAGAAAGAGGTTATAATTAAGCTAAATCAGTAAGTGATATTGTCGAGGCGATTGTGTGTATTCATGCAGGAGAAAAGCCAACTAAATCACATGTATTACGTTTTTTTTTCGTTAAAAGATAGAATATATTATTTATTATATTAATTTTTTGACAATAAAAAACGTTTAAAAACATGTTTTACTGAAATAACGCGATAACCTGTTTACAGTTACCTATTAAATGTTTTAATTTTACAATACACACTTTTTTAAAGCCAAAATTAAGGTTTTATTTCATACCCCAGCCAACCCCGCTTTCACTTCTTGGAGACGGGGTTAGATGGGTATGAAAGTTAATACTCGGACCGCGTAATGTAATTAAGGACACGTGTCTAATTCATTGGAAAAAACATATTAGGGACACATGTGGTCCAAGTACGGTGCATGTACTCACCAACCGTATTACGTACACAAGTGAATAATTGTATTTGTGCTTTATAAATACACGAGTTATTTAAGCATCACCAGAATGGTGGTATTCTATTTTTGTCACTAGGTAGCTACATAACTATCTAGATATTTTTAACGTTTTATCTAGATAACTGCAAAATATCTAGATGTCTATCAAGGGCCATATCAACAACTAGGGTTAGTACTGTCCTCAGGGGCAATATCAACAGCTAGCGTTTAAACATACATAGGGATATTATCGACATCTAGCGATAGTACTATCCTAAGGGGCAATATCAACATCTGGCGTTAGTACTGTCCTCTGGGGCCATATCAACTGCTAGTTTTAGTACTGTCCTAAGGGGCAATATCAACAGCTAGCGATAGTACTGTCCTATCGGTCAATATCAACAGCTGGCGTTAGTACTGTCCTTAGGGGCAATATCAGCAGTTGGCGTTAGTACTGTCATCAGACGCCATATAAACAGCTAGGTTTATTATTGTCCTCAGGGGCCATATCAACAGCTAGTTTTAGTACCGTCCCTAGGGGCAGTATCAACAGCTAGCGATAGTACTGTCCTAAGGGCCAATATCAACAGCTGGCGTTAGTACTGTCCTCAGGTACTATATCAACAGCTAGGTTTATTACTGTCCCCAGGGGCAATATCAACAGCTAGGGTTAGTTCTATCTTAAGGGACAATATCAACAGCTGACGTTAGTACTGTCCTAAGGGCCAATATCAACAGCTGGTGTTAGTACTGTCCTCGGGTGCTATATCAACAGCTAGGTTTATTACTGTCCCCAGGGACAATATCAACAGCTAGGTTAGTTTTATCTTAAGGGACAATATCAACAGCTGACGTTAGTACTGTTCTCTGGGGCCATATCAACTACAGTTTTAGTACTGTCCTAAGGGGCAATATCAGCAGCTAGCGATAGTACTGTCCTATCGGTCAATATCAACAGCTGACGTTAGTACTGTCCTTAGGGGAAATATCAGGAGCTGGCATTAGTACTGTCCTCAGAGGCCATATAAACAGCTAGGTTTAGTACTGTCCTCTGGGATCATATCAACAGCTAGTTTTAGTACCGTCCCTAGGGGCAGTATCAACAGCTAGCGATAAGGGGCAATATCAACAGCTTAATAATGTCCTAAGGGGCAATATCAACACCTAGAATTAGTACTATCCTCAGGGACCACATCAACAGCTAGCGTTATTATTATTCTAAGGGGCAATATCAACAGCTAGGTTTAGGACTATATCAACAGCTGGCGTTAGTACTGTCCTTAGGTTCATTATCAACAGCTAGCGTTAGTACTATCTTAAGGGGCAATATCAGCAGCTGGCGTTATTATTGTCCTCAGGGGCAATATCAACAGCTTAGTAATGTCCTAAGGGGCAATATAAACAGCTAGAATTAGTACTGTCCATCAGGGGCCATATCAACAGCTAGCGTTATTACTGCTATAAGGGCCATATCAACATCTAGCGTTAATATTGTTCTAAGGGGCATTATCAACAGCTAAGGTTATACTTACTTTTAGTACTATCCTACAGGGCAATATCAGCTGGCGTTAGTACTGTCCTCTGGGGCCATATCAACAGCTAGTTTTAGTACCGTCCCTAGGGGCAGTATCAACAGCTAGCGATAGTACTGTCCTAAGGGCAAATATCAACAGATGGTGTTATTACGGTCCTCAGGGGCTATATCAACAGCTAGGTGTATTACTGTCCTCAGGGGAAATATCAACAGCTAGGGTTAGTTCTATCTTAAGGGACAATATCAACAGCTGACGTTAGTACTGTCCTCTGGAGCCATATCAACAGCTAGTTTTAGTACTGTCCCTAGGGGCAATATCAGCAGCTATCGATAGTGAGTCCTCAGGGTCCATATCAACAGCTAGGGTTCTTACTTTTCTTAGGGACAATATCAATAGCTTTGTTAAGAACTCTCCTCAGGGCGAATATTAACAGCTTAATAATATCCTAAGGGGCAATATCAACACCTAGAATTAGTACTATCCTCAGGGGCCATATCAACAGCTAGCGTTATTACTGTTTTAAGGGGCAATATCAGCGGCTAGGTTTAGGACTATCCTAAGGGGCAATATCAACAGCTGGAGTTAGTACTGTCCTTAGGGGCAATATCAACAGCTAGCGTTAGTACCATCTTAAGGGGCAATATCAACAGCTTGCGTTAGTACTGTCCTTAGGGGCAATATCAGCAGCTGGCGTTAGTACTGACCTCATAGGCAATATAAACAGCTAGGTTTAGTACTGTCCTCTGGGGCCATAGCAACAGCTAGTCTTAGTACCGTCCCAAGGGTCAGTATCAATATCTAGCGATAGTACTGTTCTCGGGCTATATCAACAGCTAGGTTTATTACTGTAATCAGGGGCAATAGCAACAGATAGGGTTAGTTCTATCGTAGGGGGCAATATCAACAGCTAGCGTTATTACTGTTCTTAGGGACAATATCAACAGCTACGTTTAGTACTCTCCTCAGGGGCAATAACAACAGCTTAATAATGTCCTAAGGGACAATATCAACACCTATAATTAGTACTATCCTCAGGGGCAATATCAACAGATAGCGTTATTATTGTTCTAAGGGGCAATATCAACGGCTAGGTTTAGGACTATCCTAAGGGGAAATATCAACAGCTGGCGTTAGTACTGTCCTTAGGGTCAATATCAACAGCTAGCGTTAGAACTATCTTAAGGGGCAATATCAACAGCTGGCGTTATTACTGTCCTCAGGGGCAATACCAACAGCTTAGTAATGTCCTTAGGGGCAATATAAACAGCTAGAATTAGTACTGTCCTCAGGGGCCATATCAACAGCTAGCAGTATTATTGTTCTAAGGGCCATATCAACATCTAGCATTAATATTGATCTAAGGGGCATTATCAACACCTAAGGTTATACTTACTTATAGTACTATCCTACAGGGCAATATCAGCTGGCGTTAGTACTGTCCTCTGGGGCCATATCAACATCTAGTTTTAGTACCGTCCCTAGGGGCAGTATCAACACCTAGCGATAGTACTGTCCTTAGGGCCAGTATCAACAGCTGATGTTAGTACTGTCCTCAGGGGCTATATCAACAGCTAGGTGTATTACTGTCCTCAGGGGCAATATCAACAGCTAGGGTTAGTTCTATCTTAAGGGACAATATCAACAGCTGACGTTAGTACTGTCCTCTGGGGCCATATCAACAGTTAGCTTTAGTACTGTCCCTAGGGGCAATATCAGCAGCTATCGATAGTAAAGTCCTCAGGGACCATATCAACAGCTAGGGTTATTACTGTTCTTAGGGACAATATCAATGGCTATGTTTAGTACTCTCCTCAGGGCGAATATTAACAGCTTAATAATATCCTAAGGGGCAATATCAACACCTAGAATTAGTACTATCCTCTGGGGCCATATCAACAGTTAGCGTTATTACTGTTCTAAGAGGCAATATCAGCGGCTAGGTTTAAGACTATCCTAAGGGTGCAATATCAACAGCTGGCGTTAGTACTGTCCTTGGGGACAATATCAACATCTAGCGTTAGTACCATATTAAGGGGCAATATCAACAGTTGGCGTTAGTACTGTACTCAGGGGCCTTATCAACAGCTATGTTTAGTACCGTCCTTAGAGGCAATATCAGCAGCTAGCGATAGTACTGTCCTAAGGGTCAATATCAACAGCTGGCGTTAGTACTGTCCTCTGGGGCCATATCAGCAGCTAGTTTTAGTACTGTCCTTAGGGGCAATATCAGCAGTTAGTGATAGTACTGTCCTAAGGGTCAATATCAACAGGTGGTATTAGTACTGTCCTCAGAGGCAATATCAACAGCTAGGTTTAGTACTGTCCTCAGGGGCAATATCAACAGCTAGCGTTAGTACTATCTTAAGGGGCAATATCAGCAGCTGGTGTTAGTACTATCCTCAGGGGTCATATCAACACAATTAGTACTGTCCTCAATATCAACAGCCTGCATTAGTATGGTCGTCAGTGGCAATATCAACAGCAAGCGTTAGTACTGTCCTGAAGTACAATACAAACAACTAACGTAAGTACTGTCCTCAATGGCAATATCAACTGCCTGCGTTGGTATTGTCCTCAGTGGCAATATCAACAGTCAGCGTTAGTACTGTCCTAAGTGTAATATCAACAGTTATCGTTAGTAATGTCCTCGTGGGCGTTATCAAGAGCTAGCTGTAGAACTACAATATCAACAGCTAGTCTGTAACATGCACAGGTATCAACAGCAAGCTTTTGTTCTGTCTATATGGACACTATCAACAGCTATTGTCTTTAACATCCACATGAACAATATCAGCAGCCAGCGTATTATAGGGATACTATCTACAGCTAGAGTTAGTATCGTCCAGAAGTCACTATCAACAGGTAGCGTTAGTCCTGTCCTCCGGGTGCAATGTCAACAGATAGCGTTAGTACTGTCCTCAGAGGCAATATCAACAGCTAGCGTTATATCGCCGGCTAGCGTTAGTCCTGTCCTAAAACAGTCAGTACTACTAAACTCTACGAAAATATCACCTACTAGCTTCTCTCAATTTTGTACTGTCCTCAAGGACAATTTCAAGAATTAGCGTCAGTAAAGCCTTGAAGGACAAAATAAATTCCTTAGGTCACTTTCTTGAAACACAAAAGGAACAATATAGTCATATCCTTAAACGGTTTCTCACCAGTGTGTATGCATACTTGTCTTTTCGTTTACCCTACCTGTTTGCAAGCAATGTTTTTTCCCAAGTGGGTGCTTTTGATGAATGACCGTTCATTATTCGGGCAAGGTACATGTACTGTGAAACTGCCATCCTTCGAAGGGGATGTTAATCCGTTGACCAGGCCCATGTACAGGAAGGGCCACACCCTATATAATTATGCTAGTTACATATTTTGCTGAAATTCTGTGTTAATCAGTGACAACATGCCAGCAAAGCCTTCCTCGGAAACGAGGCTGTCATGATAATCAGAAATGAATGTGTGTAGTTTGAAAAAAGAACAGTGGGCTAGCACCTCTCCCCAAAACCTGAGACGGGTGGACAGAGTATATTCCCCGCACCTCGTCTTGTTCCGTATTTAGAAACACAACCTACTCACATATCTGACGTGTGCCTGTTAACGTTGTCGATTTGTGTTAGCTGTGTTCGGGTTTAAGTTTCAAAACACAGAATACGTGTCAGCGCGAGATATGTCGAAATGTAAATATTTCAGAGATATTGACCTGAAAAACATGAACTAGTCGTACGAAAATGTCTAGATCGATGAGGTATTCTTCTCTTTGGTGAGTTTTATGCATGCACGCTTGGTTGTTAACGTTTAATCTATTGCTGTATGACGGCTGTTTATGCATGCATTCCTTGTTCTCTTCATGAACATGTCTTGATAAGGTCGACCCTGATACCTTCTTATTCTAAAAGGGCATCACAGTAACTCTGTTTTAGGTACGCACCGTAAGAGCTACGATTCTCGCTGCTAGAATATACCAAAAGTATTAATCAAGACATCATGTTCTTGCATATAAAGCTACTGGTACTTTATAATGACAGAAAAAATGGGTGGTATTTAAACAAAAGGACGTTTTTATTTTTAAAAATGGTCTGCTTTAATGCATTAAGGTTGTTTTAAATCGTGTGTCAGTACTGTCCTCAGCGTAACAATAAACGGATACAGTCAATACTAATCTCTGTGAAAATATCACCTGCCAGCTTCTCTGGGTTCAGTACTGTCATCAAGGACAATATCTACACAGCTAGCGTCAGTACAGTCCTGAGGGACATAATAAACTGCTTAGGTGAATTTATTGA
>JAWPHD010021505.1:0-28048 GCA_037043455.1 Cyrtodaria siliqua | reverse complement strand
CATTCAATGTACAGCTTTACGATCCTTGACTGCCTTTTTGCAGTCTCATCCGTACCATGGTTTATTGTGAGCGTTTTGGATTTGCCGAGGTTTTCGATAGATCAGAAGGGTTTGGTAAAAAGAGCAGTTGAGTCTTCGACAATCCTCAGAAATCGGAAGGCTTAAATTGTTCCTCCGCAAGAGATTGGAAACGTATCCCCAATCAGCTTTGCGAAGTTTCGTTTCTGAGAAGTGGAGGGCCGATATTTTCAAGAAATAAGGGAGATAATGGTCATTTCCACATAGAGTCGTCACCAACACTCACGAAAAATCTATCAAGAGCGTTGGATCGCATATTGAAAAATCAATGAAGAATGAGAGCCTGTAGCTTGATGTAAATAATGAAGTATGAGATTTGTATATCATTAAAAAGACACAAATTATTATTGGGTAAGAGATCCTCCACTTTCTTGCCTTTATCGTTGTATCTACTCTTCCCAAGAGTACATAAAGGTGATGGTAATTGTGCAACTCAGGTGATGTAGATTGTAATGTCTAGTGAAGAAACTTGGCGGTACAAATATAAGAGCATATTGTTATAAACTCTGCATCGCAACACTGACCGCAACAGACTTGCAAACCAGTGTTCAACCAACAGTTTCTGTGAGGTATGTTTCGATGCAAGATCGAAACTCCTCAGAAGTTTTATACCCCCTGGTATTCACTAATATAGTTTTAAAATGAAGTTTTTAAAAGTATCTTATCACTAGTCATCAAGAAGCGTTCTTTCAAGAAGGTTTCTTGAAGACAAAATGGCACAGGGTTGTGTTTATTAAAAAGTAGCCGATTTCATCATAATGTAGGATTTTAAACCTCTGACAGTTGCCATTGAATGACGTTATTTAGATTTGATGGTCACTAAGGAGCGAAGTACGGTGTTTATGGCCTTTGGTTTGCATACTTGGAGACTTTTGGAGTTCCAGACGTGCTGGATCAGCAACCTCCATCTCCAAGTCTCCAAATCTGTTGTGGCAGTTCAATCGGATCAACCAGTTCCTTTTGACTGCTTCCCTATCCCGGGAGTATTCTGTTTCTTGCTGATCACGTCGTGGCAGCAGTTCTCTTGATTGATGATTCTTGGGAGAGTTGTCGGATTTGACGAACCTTTGAGAGTATCGGCCGGGTTTGGTGGACTCTAGGGATTGCACAAGAGTCCGTCGAATTCGAAATAGATGAAGTAGATGCAGGAGATGTAGGAGTGGTGAGGATATGTTGAGAAGTTTTAGCGTTGGCAGCCACAATAGGTTTGGGAGCCGCAGGGAGGCTTAAAAAGGAGCAAGTTTGCGAGGCTGAAGACTAGTTTTAGAGGATTTCTGAACAGGACAGTGGATGACGCGATTGCTTTTGACCATTTTTGTTCATAGGTCTGTTTAGCTCAAAAGTTACAATGAGGGTATATGACTCGGTCGGTACTCCCATTAAAGATCTGTGCCCTTAGTTCACCAACATTTAGATTCTTAAATGTTCCAAAAAGATCTAGTATAGATAACATCATTGATTACTTTCACGTTGTGTTTGTACTTTCATATTATTTTCGACCAATAAGTCTTTGAGTCTGAGTTTCAAGTGTTCTGATATTTTTAATTAGATTGTCTCTGTATATCTGAATAGTTTATTTACTTTATTTATTTTTATCATAATATTACTAAAGCGAACCTATATTTGTTCTGGCTTTCGGCACGCCCAATTGTAATGTTTTGTTTTTTGATTGTCCTTACGGAGTACTTCCCAACTCATGATTTATCCCATGGTTTATGCAGTTTTTATTTTATTTTATTATACACGATTTCTCAGCAGCATAATAAGTAAAGAATTGACATCATTAGCCACAGAGTAATTTCATTTACATCAATAACTGTTGATAATGCATTATCCAGGTTTTCGTCATATTTCTAGTACCTTTACTCATATCAATATTCTCATGAAACGCCAAGGCATTTTCTATTCCATATGGATCAAGGCAACTATCTATATTCTAATTACCATCTGGTTCATTGGAGTTACAACATCAGTTTTGGATTTGCTTCTAGTTTTTTTGCAGTGTGCAGTGGAATCAACACTCATATAATAGCATCAACATTAAGTTCTTCAATGTTAGACAAATATTGAAAAAGGACAGGGGAGGCAATGGCATAGTCTACAGAGGATTATTTTACTATGGTTGAACTTTCGAACTTTGGTCATTCCCTACTCTACCATTACAATAAAAATTATTGCATGTTTACATATTCTACAGCTCTTTTTTTATCGTAATTTGACCTGTTTAATAATTTATTTTATTATAGAGTTTCTTGCTGAGAATCCTCTAAAAAGGTAGCATCGATATTTAAGAGTTTAATAAATCTGCATCAAAGTTGTATAATCAGCAGCTTCAGCTGGTTCGGGCATTAAGTCACCAATTAAGCATATTTGCAAGTTTTCATTTGTAGTAAAATATAAACTATCTTTTTCAATAACCATCAAAAGAGTCAATAGTGCTATATTTGGATTGCAAAATCTCATATTAATAATACAGAGTTGCATGAACGATATCATCTAAAACCTTTTTTTTGGGCTATATTGTATTTCATTGCACTCAACCAAACATTAACAAAAACACTGTACCTGATATAACAGGTACATGTTTTATACTGTTAATAGATTGACTAAATGAAAAATATATATAATATGGTCGTATTTCCAAGAGTATGATGTTACCTTTAGAGCCTAGAATGGTCGTCATTGAATGCTGCTTTTCCCTGTTCGATTTTTATATCTATATTTACCTTTAGTGCAGGTCAAAAACCTTTAGTGCAGCCGTTTGTTAACTTTAGCGTAGATATGTTTGTTACCTTTAGTGTAGGTTGTTACTTTTAGTCCCAAAAATGTTACCTTTAGTGCAGCTCGTTACTTTTAGTGCAGTTGTTACCTTTAGGGTTGTAAAACACGTCTTACACCATATTGAAGGCTCTTCGACATTCGAGTTTTCTTTACTTTTCTTGTCATCTAGAATACGACACTTATGTAGAGTTTTGATGTGTGTGAAGTTAGCCCCCTATAGTACCTATTGTTCGTAGCGCTTGTAGCTCCTAGTACCTATTAATTGTTAGAAGCGCATGTTTCAAGTTTATTTTTTTTTACTTTTCGGACAAAAGTTAACTTTTACCTCGGTTGTATATCAGTAAAACAGACATTTTAAGTGGTAAATATCGTTTGAGAAATAAAAAATTAACAGTGTAAAATGGTTTTAATGTGTGGGGCAAAACGTAAATTAAAACACCCTGAAAGTTGTTATAGCAAACTATTAAGGCGTATTGGAGTTATTCGAGATTTCTTAATTCTCTGCTGTCCCAGTAACAAAGAGTTTACAATTGGAAAAGCCCCATCAAAAACATCTGTGCTGTAAAATATTTATTTATCAATCTGTTTCAAAAACTGTGATATGTGTATGTACCGCTTGAAAATACCAGTTACGATGCTATATAATTTGTGTATTTATTATTAAAATTGCCTCTTGTTATTGCCGAAAAACCTATGGCTGAAACAAACGCCACGAACAATAGTTCCTAAGCAGTCCTAGTTCCTATATACTAGTTCCTAGTTCTTATTTAATAGTTCCTATTTCTTATTTACTAGTTCCTAGTTCTTATTTACTAGTTCATATTTCTTATTTACTAGTTCCTAGTTCTTATTTACTAGCTCCTAGTTACTATTTACTAGTTCCTAGTTCTTATTTACTAGTTCCTAGTTCCTATTAAAATACGTTGACTGATTATCGTTCTTACTTCCTAATTAAACTATTTTTAGTGTTCCCTTATATAGTTCTTAATGCCTAATTCATAATATGTTGTCTAATCATGTGAAGTATCTATCAGATTCCAATTAAATTCAGGAAGTAGAAACTCCTAATATATCTATGCTAATTTGTTTGGTTACCCCTTTTAACTATCCGTCAATTCCAAATAGTATTCTTACGATCGGATCGTTGGGATGAGTATCTCATATACATACTAATTGGCTTTCATGTCTCACTTAGTTGTCACTTTCTTCACTTAAATGACAAGAAAGCAGTCACACATTTTATTCGTAAAGATCTTTTGTACAACACTGATTCCATAATTCTAAGCTATGCACACTCTGTTCTTACAAAATAAATAATTGCACCAAATGCCCAGTGAATAGTTGTGTAAAACCACAGGTAAAACTACAGGTAAAACCACAGGTAAAACCACAGGTAAAACTACAGGTAAACATGAAAGCTGTATCAGTATGCCATACATTTACATTACTAATTAATATATAAAGAATATCTGCAACTTTTGCTTTTTAAGAATGCATGAAACGTATTTCATATATAGTTTTAAGTATTTTGTAAAACATAGTTATGCATATTTTCCATATGATTACAGTAGTCATATCCCCAAATCTCGGCACCGTAAGTAAGAATGAAAGAAATGTAAAGTTCCCAAAGTTCTATGTTTTTACTATTTTAATTACACGTATCGCACTGTATTAAAGTAACTATCCCGTTAACAACAGCCACATTTTACAACATATGTAAACCGTGTTCTAAACCTACTGACGACAAGGTATATTTATATAACTTATATATTTTGAGAATCCAAACTATATAGACACACTATAAACGGCTTTAACCAGCCAGGCCAAAGCCCAAAACTGGAGCGTTGAACATAAGAGTTACCTACTCCTAATTCATTTTACGCATATTCAATCACGGGTATTTAAGAACCCATGAACAATCCTATACTTTTAATCGCCACATACACATTATTTTATGATCTGAACACCTGGATAGAGTCTTGATAAACGGTTTTGTAGTGTAATTTGCCGTTATTTGGCCCTTTAGTTTCTTTAATAATCCTACTAGTGGTATAGAAAGTGTTTGGTTTTACATCAACTGTCAGGTTATTATCTGACTTTATGAAAAAACTTTTTAACAATAATAGTTACAGCAAAATTAATATCGTTACATATCTAAACTATTATATTTCATACTTGTGAACTCATGTTCTCATTAGCTTCTTGATTCTATACAAAAGACAATTTATACAACAAAGGAAAGTCATCCTCTAGTGATTATCTATGATCAACAACAAAGTCTGAGACGTATGAAACATAATCTACTGAACTGAAACCAGCATACGATATTGATAAACAGTATCAATTTCTTAATGTCAAAGTTTGAGACATACGAAGCAAAATATATTGAACTGACAACAGCATGTGAAGCTTGCTAATCGTGTATACAGGCAATAGTCAAAAACAGGCAAGTTTTCAGGTCACAGACAACCTTTAATTATCTCATAGATTTAGGCTACCCTGATTTTCCTTTCTTTCAAAGACATTGCCTGAATGTTGCAGGTGCAATGAAGGACTTTTTTTTTTAATGGTCATGTTATAAGAAAGTCTTCAAACCGAGCCCGGAAGTGACGCATCATCAGCTTTGCAGTAATTTCCTCGCCAAATGACAAAGTTAACATTCTTTCATTTATCAGTCATAATTAATAAAACACATACAAAAGAAAACTACAAACAAATATATTTAATAGTCCAATTTGAAGAACACATACCAATTTTATGTGCAAATTCTCATATATATTGTTTATCCAAACCATGATTTCATTGATAAACATTAGTCCCGGATGCCATAAACTTCTGTTTGACCTATCACAGCCTAATTTAATGGACACGGACCTGAACTAATCATCTCTTGTTTTTTCGCAGACAAAACCACCGGACACTGGCTGTATTGCGTACAAGAAATGTATATTGCCATATGCACATATTTTTTGTCATACAGCTTTCAGCATCCTTTATGGGTTGACTTGTTATAGCACTTGCTTTGTCACCTGGTTCAACATCTTTCAGCATATACTAATATATACTATAGCTCAATATAAGGCATGTGGGCGTATACCTAAAGCAAAACGCTTGGTTTACTATCTATGGAAGCCGGTTAAAAAACAGTTATGCCTCGTGTTGGAATTTCCGATCTTCATCTTCACACCGGATACCCATGACAGAGTCTTATAATCTGAAACAAAATGCGGACAGTTCTTACTCATTGATATACCAACAATGTGTACATCACACAGGGGTCTATGTACTGCCGTAAACTGTCGCTAATTGATCTCAGTATTTCTTTTTTTTTAGTAATTACTTATTTTTAACAAAAAGTATACTTTTACCTTTAATTATACGAGTAAGTTGTTAAAGAGGCACTTTGAAAGAAACATAATTGAATGAATTGGATGTTGTTTAGCGGATTATCAAAACATTATATGTTATAAAGACCCGCCCCAGAGAGTGGGGAGCTATACGTAGGAATCCGGGACCTGCCGTAATCTTAATAACAAACAGATTACTATAGTTTTTAACTTAAGGTATATACTCCGATACACGGGACCGCCCAGTTTACGTCCCCATCAGACGTACGAGGCTACCTCTGTCTTCACGGGGAAAAGTGTCTTGCCAAATAACACACTGACGAAACTTAGTGGCGCCGGCGAGTCAACCTTGCTATCCAATGGGCCACAGGCTATATGCGCTCAAGGAGGATGACTGCGTTGAAATTCACACATCTAAAATGATAAAACTTTATTGATAAAACTTTATCATTTCAATGATACGGTTATATCCGAAAAGGCTGGGGTTCACAACAGTCATTCTTTTCTAGCAAATGTATGTACGTGTGTGTTGTTCTAAGGAGTATACTCCCTCCGCCAAGAGAAGAATCTTAGAATGCCACGATATAATATCTGGACGGTCACGAGTTGCAACATGCATGTAAAAAGAAATATAAAAAGATCGGACAGGGAAAGTAGCATTCAAGGAGGACAGTCAACCACAAAAAACAGACGAACAAGAAGGCAAAAGTAATAATAAATACAAACGACATCACAAACACAAAAGGGTTGACAATAGGGCTACCGCCTTGGAACGGTCCTTATATATGACCATCCATTTGCTACATTTTGATTGGTAATATTAATTAATGGCAAAGTATTTGGGATAATAAAATACAATACATGTATACTCATTCGTTTAAATAATAGTATTACTTAAAATTACTATATTTAATAAGCATATTTAAATATAACATCGAAGTTATTTAAAACAACAACAAAAAACAAACAAACAAAGGCTTACACATAAGGATCGGTATCTAATATATCGGGGAGTACACATTTGAATACTCAGAAAACTTTGTCCGACATACCGATACTAACTACTACAATAATATGGGTTTCTTGATAGTATTTTGTGCGACTTAAAGGGAGTACATCAGGCTTTTCATGGGGGTCTAGCTGTCCGACTTAAAATTGACAAATATTGATATTTTCTATTCTACTTGGCCAAAACATAATGAATGAGCCTAAAAATTATCCCTTATTTGCAAAGAAATTCATTCTGCACTGTAATACATGCTATCCTAGGTGAAGCACCAGGGTTAATTTCAGCATTTTACGTCCGATTCCGTTCTAGCTATATGGTGTTTTCAAAGTTTAGACATTAACAAAATGGTTCTAACATCATATTTTGATTGATATAAGTGTTTTATCATGAACTGGAACAATTTTATAATTTAAGATTTTTTCTAGAAAAATCCTGATGTACCCCCTTTAAGGGTGTACATTTGTAAAACAAACAACTCAAAAATAACAATATAGGCCATTTAAACCCTGAAAAGGGAGGTAGGTGTATGACTTCTGTCCTTATTTTTTTTTTAAATCAAATCTTCTTGATTTGTTTTCTCTTCGGCTGCAATTGCTTTTGGTTATTCAGTAAAATTATGGATACATTCTGAGGTCATTCTAATTAAGCATTTTTGTATATATATATTTGCAAAAAAAAAAAAGTTTTATATTCTTCCTGGGTGTTGACTATTGTTAAAGATTTCCTTTTGATGGGATATACTTTTATTTACACTGCCTTAACAAGAAGGGTTAATAGCGAGGTTGTGTACACATAACATCAATTTAAGTTACCCAGTTGCCTACTGACCACTCCAAGTCCCTGTATTCACAACTCTTTATGTTTGTATATTGTCCCATTTATTGACTATTTTTCTCATTTTAGGTATATATAGATGCTGACAATGCTGCTGACAAAGCTACAGTAGTCTGTGTATTTCATCCAACGCTTCATGTGAATTCCCAGTTGGTCCATAACTTAGTTGGTCCATAAATTGTTTTGCCATGACAATGCAGCGATCAAATTTGTGGTTTTAGTGGTGGATTTATAAAATGTGAGACTTGTAAACATCGTTAAAATAGACATTTACTTATGAAAACAATTTCAATTGTTTTAATTATTTTAGGTCTTTATAATGTTATACCTCATCAAAAGTCCCATTGCTGTTCTTAAACCTATATCTGAAGTGATTTTATAAAAAAAATGTACAACTGCAAGTCATAAACAAGAGGCCAAAGAGCATCGCTTCGGTCTATCTTCGAAGTGCTCACATGTTAAAGAAACAATTACAACATCAATTTCCTAATATAACTCATGTAAAACTGTGACTGGGATCAAAGTTTAACCCATTATCACCATTTGAACGAATGGCTTTACTCAGTGTAATAGTGTGACCCACAGGGCAGGACCAAACCTGCGTCAAGGGTCACCATCTGAACATACGTAGTAGAAAACCACAAGCTTATGCTACACATTAAAAATATTAGACGTCCAGCTCTGGTAGTTTCAGAGAAGATTGTTTTTAAAGATGTTTATATATATCTCTATGTAAATATGTCACCCCTAGGGTATGGCCAAGTATGACCCCAGGGTCAATATTTTAGCAAATTTGGTAGAGGACTATAAGCTTATACTACATGCAAAATATTAGACGTCTGGCTATTGTAGTTCCAGAAACGGTTCGTTTTTAAAAGATTGTCCTATATAACTCTATGTAAATATGTGGCACCTGGGGCAGGGCCACATATGACCCCAGGGTCACCATTTATTTTTGTAGCGGGCCATAAACTTATACCACGTGCAAAATATTAGCACTTAAGGTTTCAGAGATTTTTTTTTTTAAAGAAATCTGATTTTTATTTAAAAGGGGGAGATACCTCTAATAACAGGAAACAGCTACCCTGTTGGCACTGCTATCATGGATTTTTTTTATTTCTCTACAATGTATTCCATAACATGTTACCAATAAGAATTTGCCACCTGAGATGGTAGCGAAATATTGTCTGGCTCATGGTATAATACCGATTTGACGTTATAACCATTGTCACTAATAACTGATGCAGAGTTTTAAACAAACATGCTGCAAAAAGTATTTATAATATTACAAAATGTTCATAGGTATGTATAAACTTATAATCTCAATCTCCTCTGAAACAATTAATTGCTTTGTTTCACGGGGCTCTCCCATGGGACCTTGTTCTATGGTCACCACAAAATAATGACCGTTATTCCCCAGGTCCCCAGTCCGATCTTCTTTTAGGCCACTGTTCCCTGAATCACTAAAATTACGTTCTTCTTTTATGTCACTGTTCTCCGAATCCCTAAATATTAGGCATTTGTTTCTGGATTCTTTCAAGAAATTGCCAATGTACCCCAGACACTTAAAACTACTTTGCCATAATTACCTAGACAAACCCATAAAAGGGCCTCTTTTATCAGAGTTTAAGGAAGCTATGTTCGCTATAGTATATCAGATTTCCCATTACGCATTCACAATAGTATCTTCATTTTTATTCGAAAAACCAGAGCTATTAACATTTTCAGCAATCAAATCAAAAACCAAACGAAATAGTACACTATTAAAATGAGAAAGGAGACACTACAGGAGTAGAGTTCTATGAACAATTTGCTGTCGTAATAATCACTTGATATCCTTTGTAGAATGTATATTAATTATAAAGAGATGTAAACTTTTGAAAACTAAACTATTTCTTAACCAAAATGAGAACAAATGTCAACATAGATTGTGAGGAATCGCCGAGATTGTTTTCCCGACTCTGAACACACGGATACTGCCCAAACAATGCAAACTGTTCAACACCTTATAACTACCAATTAGTGCGTTTAAACCATTTGCTTACGAAGTTATTATTACCTGTCGGATGACCAGCGTCCAGCGAAAATATTGATAAATAATCATTAGTAATAAACTCTTCCGGACACATTGGTGTGATACTAATCTTCGTCCGGTAGATCAAGTGTAACATACTCGAAATGACCGGATGTACTACTATTTAAGATCGCTATTTACACGTGTAAGCCAGCAACCGTTTGTGGTAGTAAAGCATATAGATGTTACATGTATGTATCCTAATATCAATTCAATAACACCTTATACGATAAACTTAAGTGTACTTATGCATACATGTTTACATTAACTGTGAACAGGGGAAATTAAGATTGTTGGATTTCTTAAAATGAGTATTTAGTATTATTGAAAGAAACATAATTTAAAGTAATATAACTTTGACCAAATTATAGTTGTTTGAACATTTTCAATATGACCATATTATCATCCCAATAAAATGATAACGTGTACAAAAAGAAACTCCACCATGCTATATCCTCTAACAAACTAGTGTTTGGGTCGCTTGTTTTAGCCAAAGATGTTTTGGAATTTTTAAACAAAGTTCATCTAGTACCTAAATAAGTTGTATATCAGTGAAAAATACATTTTTAGTGGTCAATAAAAACACTTTACTTTTCAAAATCGGTTGAGAAATAAAAAAATCATGCGCAAAAGCTGTTTTTGATGGGGCATTTTCAATGCAAAATTCTGCTGCATGAATACATTTTTTTTTAGAATTCTTATCTAATAAAGGTTTTGAATTGTTGGATATTCGTAAATTAAGACACCCTGAAAGTTTTATAGCAAAATATGAAGGCTAACTGAAGTTATTTGAAATTTCTTAATATTCTGCTGTCCCACCACCAAGGAATTTACATGGGAAAAGCCCCATCAAAAATCATTTGGGCTGTAAAATATTTATTTGTTAACCGATTTTCAAAACTAAGGTATTTTATTTACCACTAAAAAAAATCCTGTTCTTTTGATGTACGTATTATTTAAATTGCTCAAGCTATTGCAGAAAAATCGTTGGCTGAAACAAGCGCCCCGAACAATAGGTAGTATTAATAGGCAATATAAGTATAATACAAAGATGATCACGTATATAAGAATATAATAAATAAAAGCCTAGAAAGCTACAAAGCATGTACTCGCATATGTCTCGGCAGAAGCCAGAGCAACACGAGAGAATAGACCAGTAAGGGAACGACATAATATATATATCATTTACAGAAGTCACATGAAAGTCATAAGTATAAAAATTTAAAACGTTTACTATCCGGTTCGATCTGGTTAACCTTATATATGACATAACGACATGCATGCTAAATCCCTATCCCGCCATTAACAGGCAACTTTTACAACATATGTTCTTAAACAATAGTAGTATAGTATAATAGTATAAGAACCCTGCTATGATGCAATATAAACAACTAGCCTATCTAAATTCTGTTTCAGTCAATGGTTACTCTTATTATATATCATTTTAAATACGTAGTTTTCATTGACCAAAAGGTAGTCACGTGTATGTCATTAGTATGAACTATTGACGTTTCCTATCCGGTTCAATCTGGTTTTGCGGTCAATAGCTTTTTTTTTGCAGGTCAATAGTCTGGAAATGACGTAACGCTTTCCCATGACGTGACGTCATGCATGTAAACTAGTAAGCAACAAGTAAACAAACTATTGGAGTTTATACGATTGTTGTTTCAGTAAATAGTATACAACTATCTACTTCTGTTGAGGTCAATGGTAAAAACTATTCATCCAAGGGAATAACTATGACCTTCAGCATCGACTGCGTCTCGGTCAATAGTTCACTGCTTCGGGTCAATAGCCATTCCTTTGGATGAGTATTTTTAACCGTTGACAGATACAGAATATTTCAAATAAGCAAACTTAATAGACCTGGGGTTAGCAATCATTAATAATAATAAAGAACAAGAGAACAAGAGGACCTGTAGATGCTCTACAAGCTAAAATGGCTCTTAATTCCTTTCAATACCTTTTTACAAGTGCAAAACCCACAACTCCAGGCTAACAATTTAAAAGAAGATTTTTTAGGATTACCCTATATAAGACTACGTAAAACATGCAAAATATTTATAAACAAACTTTAGAAAAATTACCAAAAGAAAAAACGCATCCAAACAGGAAACAGCTTGGTAGAAGACAATAAGCTTATAGTAAATGCAAAATATTAAACCTCTGGATCTTGCAGTTTCAGAGAAGATTTTTTAAGTTTTTCCTTATACAAGTCTAGGTTAAACCTGTGACCTCTGGGGCGGGGCCAAATGTAACCCCGGGGTCACCATTTGAACAAACTTGATAAAGGACCATAAGCTTATAGTAAATGCAAAATATTAAACCAGTAGTTTCCGAGAAGATTATTTTTTCCCTATATAAGTTTATGTAAAACTGTGACCCCCGGGGCGGGGCCAAATTTGATCACATGGTCACAAACTGAACAAACTTAGTAGAGGACCATAAGCTGATGCTACATGTCATACATGAGAGCTCTGTGCCTTGTAGTTTCAGAGATGACGATATTTTAAAGTTTTTTCCTATATAAGTCTATGAAAAACATGCAAAATCTCAATATACAAACTTTGGACCCCCGGGGCACAGCCATTTTAATCCCGGGAACTTTATTTGAACAAACTTGATATTCTAGGCGTTGGCGATCATTTTAAAAGAAACTGTTGAAATCTATCCAGCGGTTCTTGAGAAGAAGATTTTTTAAAATTTCGACTATATACGGTAATGGCGGCCATTTTGGATGTCGCGCTAACCTAATTTTAACAAATCTAAAAAGCATTTATCTAATGATCATCCATGTGAAGTTTCGTCAAAATCGGCCAAGCGGTTTCTGAGGAGAAGTCGTTTGAAGCAACGGCTCAGGTGATCTAAAAACGAGAATACCATTTTCTAAAATTAAGAGACACTGAAATCGACCTAAATTTAATTGCCAAGTACAAAGTACCACAAATTCCACCGTGGACTTTGGAAACACCAACAATTATTTTTGATCTTTGTAATAATAACAAATCCAGCACAGACCCTACTGTCTTCCAAAGCAAATTTAATGAAATTAAATCGAAATACAGTAACTTTCAACATATCTACACAGATGGCTCTAAAGATGGAGATAAGGTAGCTGCAGCAGTTACAAACACATCATAAAGAGCCGCCTGCCTGACAAGGCCTCTATCTTTTCAGCTGAACTTAAGGCAATTGAACTTGCCTTAAATTATATTCAGGAATCTGATGATGACCATTTTGTAATATTTTCTGATTCCCTTTCATCTCTTCAAGCACTGGGTAATATGAAACATGATAACCCAGTTGTGCTTCAACTTTTAGAAAAGTACAATTCTCTTATAATTGATAATGTTATTATTTTCTGCTGGCTTCCAAGCCATGTAGGAATACGTGGTAATGATAGAGCTGATAGTGCTGCTAAGGCAGCATTAAATTTACATATAACTAATACCAAATTACCTTATACTGATTTTAAAAGTTGTATTAACACATATATTAGTAACTCTTCGCAAGCCGCTTGGGATTTGTCAGTTAACAATAAACTCCATCCAATTAAACCGTTACTTGGAGAATGGCGTTCTTCTAGTAGACCCATTCGTCGATAGGAAGTTGTCCTAGCCCGGTGCAGGATAGGGCATACACGTTATACTCATTCATATTTATTACAAGGTGAGCAATTACCAGAATGTATACCCTGCTTTGCACCGTTAACGGTCAAACACATCTTATTGGAATGTGTAGACTTTGATCCTATGCGTCAAAGGTACTACAATGTTAATACTATGAAAGAGTTATTTGATACTGTAGATTTTAGTCTTGTTTTAGATTTCCTAAAAGAGATCCGACTATATAAATCATTATAATGTGTTTTTATATATATTTACTTGTTTATATACCCGTTGACGGGCATTCGTTGATTTACATACATAGTTTATTTTACACCTTATCATCCCTTATTTTTTAATAGTTTTATCTTTATATATTTACATTAATTTTTAATTAATACTTCATTTCTTCATTTTTCATCAATTTTTGCACACAATATGACCTATTTATGTGTCGACGTGCCGTAAAACACCATTCATTCATTCATTCATTTCATTTTAGGAGGTTTTCTGTCTATAGAAATTATTGTGATAGCTTTGACGTGTCATTATCTTATGCAAAACAAGTTTGCATGACGTCCTTGATATTTAAAATATATTGATGCATAAATAAAAGTGTGTGTGGTTTGGGTGTGCACTCGCGAACCTGTGTGCGTTTATGAAGTGCGTTTGACGATGCACCAACAAAAAAATGTCATCTGACACAATAAGGAAAGAACAGTCAAGTGTGCATCGAGATATGGAATGCACAACGTACATACAAAGCTTTCTCACCCACATAACTCAGCAGAGTCAATTCGAGTTCTGACTGTTGTCTCCACGCAGTTGCGTAACACAAGAGAGACGTTGATCTTATTCTGGTCTTCAACTTTAAGTTTTCAATCTATTTTGAAATATGACTATGACTTAAAGGGGCAATATTCCCTACCCTGGTCTTATCATTTACACCAGCTATACAGGCCTGTCAGTTACAGTGAATGATGTCAACAACTCTCACTGGATGCAGAGTTTGCAGACGACATGGAAATGTACTTACAAATCAGCTAGGAGTAAAGATTTTCAAACTACTAGTATATAATTTCTGTTTGTTTTTGGAACTGTGACATTTTTTTTAGTATTATTCATGTTTTACCCCATAGTTACTTTTTTCTTGAACTCTTTTGTTTTCATCTAATATCCACTGCACTGTGTATAATATAAAAAAGAATTGCTATGAACCTTTGCGCCAAAATAAATGTAATCTGATGATTAACAGATCTTCACACTGCCAGCAAACATTCCATGATATAAGTTACTAGTGTTAAATGAAAATGAGAAACAGCCTATATATACTGCAGTACACAATATATGCGCATACTTTGGACACGTATGTTAGGATGACATTGCGTTGGGAACAAACATTAAAAAATAAAGCATAACTGTACACATTATTGTTAGGAATGGGTGGACATGATGGAGATAATAAGATAAGGAATTACATCGTATATAGTTGTTACACTGAGCCTGAGGGAGGAGTATTCAATCTTCGTGTGTGGGATATAGAAGTGCATGGTGATGTTTCTGATCCTGATGTGAAAATGGTAGGAATGATTTGTCATCTGAAACACATGAATAGTCACAGATACAAACATCCCATTTCAGAGTACTGCTTCGGAGGTTTACACACACTTATAACTACTGCCTATCTCTAAGCCATAACGCTGAGTGCCGTCTGTTGTCAACACTACCACGTGTATTTGTGTACACTTCTCAGTTCATAACCTCACAGGCTCCTTCTCTATATTTTCAAATTTCTGTCAGTTGGGTTTAAAAAAACAATTGAACATATGAATAAAAAATAGTTTTTCACAAATATGATTTTTACCAATACACTTGTTTAATATCAGTTTACTGCTGTGCCCAATATAGAATTATTTTATGAGGTGGAATTGTCAATATTTTGAAAAAGGTCTCATTATTAAATCTCATTAAAGCCTACCCTGGTAGGGAGAGATTGGAGATGTGGCTATCAAATTACATCAGCTATGCTGGCCTGTCAGTTACAGTGAATGATTCTAAAAATAGCACATGTAATGAAACAATGCACTTACAGATCATCTACAATCCATTGACTCCAAATCATTTCTTTGAAACTATTTAATTCCCTTTTTTTTATTGGAACTGTGTATGTCATTTCAGGATTCTTTTGTAGCTCATTGCCCTAAAAGATGATGATTATCTGTTTATTAGATTATTAGATTCCAATCTAAAGTATTTCGTATGTGTCGTTTTCGACCGTTTCCAAAGGTCCATTATCATACTCTTTGTTAAAGTAATTTTTAACTTATAACTGGAACATACTGCAGAAAGGCATTGTTAAATGGCTCTACATAATGAGTATCCATACAATATTTATATTTTTCAGCTTCTTTGTATACTCGCAAGTTTTTCAAAAGCTAGTCAAAATTGCAACGGCTTTATCATATTTCAGAATAAATTTTGACACTTCAAGATCTACCCCTTGAACTTTGGAAGCAACGGTCATGATGACCTTGGTAATGTTCCACAAAGTTTAAACTATTTTCTCGTAATTTATCTGCATTGCTTTGACTATTTTTCATAGAATGGTAGATGTGAGTCCTTATTGCAGCAGCTTTGTCATAAAGTTCCTGGGGCCAAAGTTTCCCATGGTTACATTTAAATCCTGATGTAATATTGTTAGCTTGCTTTGCTATGGATTTGGTCATATGCCATTTGTCAATAGCATTCTGTGTCGGGCTTCTTTCTTCTCGTACATATATCTGGTTGTTGTTGTTGTCATGAGCATGGATATTGATTGGGCAGTCATTCTCATCAAAGCATTCATAAATTATTTTCACGCCAATAAGTCCTTGCCGTTGAGAACAGGGGTAACCTACTTTCTTTGATATTATTTCAACATCTAAAACATTCTTTGTCGCCTGTCCAATGCAGACAGTTTTTTCTCCAACAGTGCATTGCATCAGTCAGGATGTTTATTCCAGTGGCATCTTCATTTTCATGGTTTGATTGATCACATTCCGTATTTAAAGAAAGTACATGGCGTATTATTTTACCTTTTTTTTTATTTTAATATTGTTTTCAAATTTAGATGCATGGGATTCAACCTGTGACACCAGTTTTGTTTTTTTACAGAACTGACAGATCCAACAAACAGCTGTTCATCAACTGCATCATCTTTGTCTATGTACTGGTACATGTATACCGACTCATCTAAGTCTGCTGGATTATCTCCATTTCTTTCTGATGAAATGTTAGTGTTGATAAACAAATCTAAAACCCTGTGTAAGAGATCAAAAGAAATTACATTGAATTTTCCTTCTCCAAGAAACAATTTCAATCAGTCCATTTTGTTGAGCAACTCCGTTTTTTTCATTTTCTGTCTTGTAATAACATTCTATTCGTCCCCTTAGACTGTTTTGTATTTGTTTCTTCGTTGATTATTGTTCGGGGCGCTTGTTTCAGCCAAAGTTTTTTTGGACTTCTCAGATAAAATTCATCTACTGCCTAAATAAGTTGTATATCAGTGAAACAGACATTTTTAATGGTAAAGAAAAATACCTTATTTTTCAAAATAGAATGAGAAATAATTTTTTCATGTGCGAAAGCTGTTTTTGACGGGTTATATCAAATGCAAAATTCTGCTGCATGAACGATTTGAAAAATTATTCTTTTTAGCATTTTATCCAAAAATGATTTTAGATTGTTTGATATTAGTAAATTAAGACACCCTGAAAGTTTTATAGCAAAATATGAAGGCTAACTGAAGTTATTTGAAATTTCATAATTTTCTGCTGTCCCACCACCAAGGAATTTACATAGGAAAAGCCCCATCAAAAAATCCATTTGGCTGTAAAATATCTATTTCTCAACAGATTTTCAAAAGTAAAGTAGTTTTATTTACCACTAAAATGCCAGTTCTAATTATATATAACTGATGTACGTATGATTTGAAGTGCTTAAGTTACTGCTGAAAAACCTTTGGCAGAAAAAAGCGCCCCAAACAATAGATTATTTTCTAGCTTCTTTAAAAAAAAGGGTTTATAAAAAGTTTTGGGTGATGTTGGACATGCGAGGACTCTGTAGCAACCCTATTTATTAGCAAGAAAACACCAGTCCATGAGTGAATCGCATGTAGAACATACACAAAGAGAAATAATGCCAGAATGCGTTCTAAATTAAGTGAGGCACTTGTATCCAAACCCTAAATATGTGCCTTACATGGGACACTTCTGGTGAATTATACATATATGGATATTCAAAACACCCAGACAATACTGTTATCGTTACCTTTCATGGGACACTTCTGGTGAATTATACATATATGGGTACTCAAAACACCAAGACAATACTATTATCGTTACCTTACATGGGACACTTCTGGTGAATTATACATATATGGATACTCAAAACACCAAGACAATACTGTTATCGTTACCAATTATACATATATGGATACTCAAAACACCCAGACAATACTGTTATCGTTACCTTACGTGGGACACTTCTGGTGAATTATACATATATGGATACTCAAAACACCCAGGCAATACTATTATTGTTACCTTACATGGGACACTTCTGGTGAATTATACATATATGGATACTCAAAACACCCAGACAATACTGTTATCGTTACCTTACATGGGACACTTCTGGTGAATTATACATATATGGATACTCAAAACACCAAGACAATACTGTTATCGTTACCTTACATGGGACACTTCTGGTGAATTATACATATATGTATACTCAAAACACCCAGACAATACTGTTATCGTTACCTTACATGGGACACTTCTGGTGAATTATACATATATGGATACTCAAAACACCCAGACAATACTATTATCGTAACCTTACATGGGACACTTCTGGTAAATTATAAATATATGGATACTCAAAACACCAAGAGAATACCGTTACCCTACATGGGACACTTCTGTTGAATCATACATATATGGATACTCAAAACACCCAGACAATACTGTTATCGTTAAAGGTACTTTTGTGTACTTTCTTTCTTTTGAACATCTTAAACCTTTTTTATAATAATTAACAGGCAATATAGTATATAAATCTCTGCAACATGAATGAAATGTTCCAAGTTAAAGAAAGATAAGTTTAATCATTATGTAAAACAAGTTCAGGATTAAAATAAATGTAATAATATTTTCTTCAAGTGTTCATACATTTTCTATTCACGTTTCTCCAGTTGTAATGTAGCAACTACCTAACTATTGCATGTCGTCTGCTGTAAACACTACCTACTTCTCAGTTCATGACCCCACAGGCTCCTCCCTCATATTTTCAAATTTCTGTCAGTTGGTTTTAAACAAACTTTGAAACTAGGAATAATAAATGCTTTTACACAACTATTGTTTTATCAATACAAGTGTTTAATATCAGTGTACTTCTCTGCCAAATATATACTTTTTGTTTATGAGGTGGAATTTTCAATATTTTGAAAAAGGACTCCCTGACTTAACCCTCCATACATTTATTTAAGAAACCTGTCCCAACTCCATCTAGTGGCTTTTATAAGGCAGTTGGGCCTTTAACACTTAAATAGTTTTAATTTTTTACACTATTTATATAAACAGCCAGTCGCAACGGGTTTACAATTTCAACATCATACACAATGGGTGCATTTCAGTCATACACCGCTCGATAAGTTCAGTGACGTGATAATAACGTGACAAATACTAGGCGGTAAACTATTTCAGCTGTTTATGTTCTTAAAACATTAAGATTGAAAATAAATAAGCCTTATATCATACAAATGTCTAATCCCGAATGTGTACGGCAGAAACGTCCATTATATATAACAAATTATTAAAATGTGATATAATAGTTAACTAAAACAGAGCTTTATTTAAACACTAATTCATACTGCAACCTCCACTGAGGGAGAGAAATGTCCACTGTTCAAACTGCGTAGAGGTAAAATATCAGTTTACCGACTATCTTTTGAATATGTAAACTATTCAATTCGGAACCAGACATATAACTTGACATGTCTGGTTTTAAATTAACAGAGCGACCTTAATAAAGCATATCTTATAGTGCATTTTGAAAGCCCCATTTTGACAAGACCTGGGCGAAAGAGATTGTATTACCCTCAAAATAATGACACCGCTTAAATATCCTCAAAAGCTAACACTAGTCTTGTCACTTTAAAGGCCCAACTGCCGTATAAAAGCCACTAGATGGAGCTGGTGCAGGTTTCTTAAATAAATGTATGCAGGGTTGTCAGGGAGTCCTTTGTCAAGATATTGAAAATTCA
The DNA here is from genome assembly GCA_037043455.1 of Cyrtodaria siliqua. Taxonomy (NCBI): domain Eukaryota; kingdom Metazoa; phylum Mollusca; class Bivalvia; order Adapedonta; family Hiatellidae; genus Cyrtodaria; species Cyrtodaria siliqua. The sequence goes on along the minus strand of JAWPHD010021505.1, from coordinate 8,013 downwards.
ATGTAATTTCAACTTTAGAGCTCACAGGGTTTTAGATTTGTTTATCAACACTAACATTTCATCAGAAAGAAACGGAGATAATCCAGCAGACTTAGATGAGTCGGTATGCATGTACCAATACATAGACAAAGATGATGCAGTTGATGAACAGCTGTTTGTTGGATCTGTCAGTTCTGTAAAAACAAAACTGGTGTCACAGGTTGAATCCCATGCATCTAAATTTGAAAACAATATAAAAATAAAAGACAGTAAAAGACTATGCCATGTACTTTTTCTAAATATTGAATGTGAACAATCAACCCATTTATTTTCATGGACATTTTCACCACACAAAGAACAGGGGAAATTCCTAGTCAATGCAAGGATTGCTCATGGCTGTTTTACTTCTGTTATGTTACCAAACCACTTAAATACATGTTGCCAAGAAGTAAATATTGGTGAAATAGGAGATAAATGAGCTGTACACATAATATGAAGAGGTATGCGTAGTCTCCAGTGCGATCAGCATATCCAAGGAACAAGTATTTCAAGAAGAAATAGCAACATCTGCGGCTGACTTGTCTGCAAATGTCTGCGGCTGACTTGTCTGAAAATGACTGATGCAAGGGACTACTAGAGAAGAACGCCACATTTAGTGATGTTGTCTGCATTGGACAGGCGACAAAGAAAGTTTTAGATGTTGAAACAATGTCAAAGAAAGTAGATGACCCCTGTTCTCAACGACATGAACTTATTGGCGTGAACATAATCTATGAATACTTTGATGAGAATGACTGCCCAATCAATATCCATGCTCATGACATCTACAACCAGATTACCAAATATGTACGAGAAGAAAGAAGCCCGACACAGAATGCTATTGACACATGGTATATGACCAAATCCATAGCAACGTTAGCTAAAGAAATACATCCGGATTTAAATGTAACCATGGAAAAATTTGGCACGAGGATCTTTCAGACAAAGCAGTTGCAATAAGGACTCACATCTACCATTCTATGAAAAATAGTCAAAACAATTCTGATAAATTACGAGAAAATATTTAAAACTTTGTGGAACATTACCAAGGTCATCATGACCGTTGCTTCCAAAGCTCAAGGTGTAGATCTTGAAGTGTTCAACATTTATTCTAAAATGTGATAAAGCCGTTGCAATTTTGACTAAATGTTTGAAGAACTTGCCAGTATACAAAGAAGCTGAAACATATAATTATTGTATGGATACTCAATATATAGATTCATTTAACAATGCCCTTCTGCAGTATGTGGACAACCGAATTGTGTTTGGTGCTTCCAGTTATATTTAGCAAGTTTAGATTGAACAGAGAATCGCCATCAGATAGGGTAATGAGCTACTAAGGAAAGCCTGAAATGACATACACAGTTCCAATAAAAAAAAGGAGATTGAAATGATTTGGAGTCAATGGATTGTTAAACTGAACTCATAGCTGATCTTTAAGAAATATTGTCTCATGTCGTCTGCTGTTTACATGTTCTATTTTTTTAATCATTCACTGTAATTGCTGGTATAATTTGTTAGTTCTACCTCCAATCTCTTCTTACCAGGGTAGGGAGTGTTGCCCCTTAAAATAAGAAGCATGTATACATGTATGTCCATCCATTCATCCGAACATGCACCCATCAGAACCTCTGTATGTGTTTTGTCTGCCCATCTCCATTCTGTCGCAGGTTACTACAATGTCTTACGGTGTAACTTGCATCAACTCTTACATATACTTTTAGAAAAATAGTTAAGATTCAGTTACGATTAATATTTTTCATCCAGATGTGTGTGTGTGTGGTGGGGGAGTGGGGGGCGGTGGGGCAGGGGGGAGTGGTGGGGGAGTGGTGGGGGGAGGCGGGTGATGAGGGAGGGGCGCACAGATTTTAAGAAAAACACATGCCTTTTGAATTGTTTTTGGTCTGGATATGTAAAATTCCAAAGAAACAATTTTTAGTTTTTCCGACACTGTTGTTACAGATGTGATCGTCATTAGTTATTATAGAACTGAAATGCTATTATAATTTGATTTTAAATGTTGCATACAGTATGCCCTCCCCACCCCCACCATCCTCTCATATTTTATTACATTCTCAATAGTTTCAAAATGTTAAATCGTTCAATTATACGCAGGGAGCATAAAGATATAGCGGGTATGGTGACATAATATGTAGGGATATAGAGGTATAGGGACATGATAATATTGGCTATGGGGACATAATATGTAAGAATACTAGTATATAGGGTATGGGGACATAATATGTAAGGATATAGAGGGTACGGGTACATACAATGTAAGAATATAGAGGTTATGGGGACTTAATATGTAAGGATATATAGGATATGGGAACATAATGTGTAAGGACATATAGGGTATGGGGACATACTATGGAGGGAGACAGAGGGTACGGGGAAATACAATGTAACATACATAGGTTGCGGGGACACACTATTTCAAGATATATAGGATATGGGAACATAATATGTAAGGACATATAGGGTATGGGGACATACTATGTAGGGATACAGAGGGTACGGGGAAATACAATGTAACATACATAGGCTGCGGGAACACACTATAATAATTTCAAGATATATGGGATACGGGAACATAATATGTACGAATATAAAGGTTACATGGAATACAATGTAAGGTTATAGACTACAGAGGGTATAGGACTATTTGTTAATGTTTGTTTGTGATTGTTTAGTTTCTTTTCATTAGTAAATACAACTCCCGGTTCTCTGTTATTAAATGCTATACTTGTTACAACAATTAATTTGAAACAAAATTCATGTCTCTATTTGTATGTTACGTTACCATTACTATTTAATTAATTAATACTATTTGTATGTTACGTTACCACTAATATTTAAAAAAATAATAATAAGAGCATGTTTTATTTACATCCGTGAGATTTAAATTAAGAAAATAGAACATTTTCTAATAGATATATTGTAATGTTGTCATCACACGCATGTTCCCATATCGACCAACAGTGTAGCATGAACTAGCAAACTTTAGACACCTTACAGAGGTTTACTAATCGCTGTTACAATATTTTAAAAGGTAACTGCCAGAAACAACTTTTTGATGAACAACTTCCTTTCCGATTATTTAATAACATAGGGTCGTAAATGCAATTGCTAAGATTACAAAGTCGATTTTTTTTTTTTTGAAATAACAAATACTGTGTTTTATGAGAAAGCAAACTACAGCTTATGTCATATGAGATTATTCAGAGAATTCACACAGGAGATACTGTCAGTCCGTATTTTTCACTTTCCCGAAAACTATGATTTTTCACTTACGACGTTATAATTCTAGACCTTCGATATACTTTTAAGTATCAACTTTTGTATCTTAACTAATTTTCTTATAATAAATTTTAGAATAGATATATGATAAGTATGTTGTTTTGACCCCTAGTTTGTAAAATATTTATTTTCTGTTTAAATTGTTACATCTTTTGAGAGTTACCCTCCCTTTATATGAAAACATGAAATGTGCTGATAAAACACATACCATGAGTCAAAGATCGCTTAAAGATATAAAATTCTTAAAATTGGTATGAAATAATAGAAAAAAACATAAAAAAATGACCCATTTATCGCAGATTTTCCGTCTATAAAAAAAAGAAATATGTATAATCTTAAATTACCTTCCTTTAAATTGAATATTATTTGAAATTCAAGTAACTGTAATTCAGCGTTAACATTAAATATTTCGAAAAATTCTTTTGCAAACGCATTTGTAGTGGTAATGCTAGTAAAACATGATGTCAAAATAATTTTAACTGGCATATTTTAGAATTAGGAACATCGAAAGCTTCACTAATTCGAAGTACTTAATAAAATCCTATACACCCAGTTGTATAAGTGTTGTAACTTATTTCTAAGAAAACACATTGACTTAAAAGTTTTAAAATATGTTCATGCAATCAGAGCAGACGAATTACACTCGTTATTTTGCAGTTTAACCGTATCTCTAATCAAGCTCAAAATACACAAAACAATGAGAATATTATTGACATATTCTTAGGTAGGTACTTAGCAATTTGGTTTAGTGTATTTTATTGGGCAGTTAATGAAATGCTAAAATCCTTTGTTTTATACTATTCGTATAGTTAATATTAATGATTGAACAAATGGAACTTATGCTGAAAAACAAATGGGACGCCGTGAGTTTTAAAAAAATCAAGACGGTCATGCCTTACTATGCATTTCAGGGTACATATGCGTCGAATATGAATCGAGATTTTTTTTTTATTACTTCCTATATGTTTTCATACCTGATATGATTGAATAGAATGAAAACAGACACTCCTGAATCTGTTTTCAATCTTCGCGTAGCCATTCCCTAAGCTTCGCAAAGCCAAAAAGACATTTTGAACCCCAATATTTACATGTAATTTTATTGACAGCCGAAAACCAAAATGGCGACGGCGGAACATTCCATTTTTCTAGGGTGACCCTGACTTAAAAAATCAGTTGACCAACAGTGGTGTAAATAACAAAATATAAACGCATTAAACTATTTATCTACTTTATTTGCTACATATAATGGTTTTTATTCTAAAATAAAGTATAAGTATGATATTATTGCCGGAGGTGCTGAACATTGAACAGCACCACCACCTTGCATAACCTACGTTTTACTTGGTACATCCGAACCCTAGAAACAGACATGCGCAGACGACAATATCTAAAATTAAGGTCGCCATGTTGTTTTAACTTTTACAATGTAAACAATGGGGTCAAAATGAAATTTAGGCTTTGTGAAGCATACCGGATGGCTATGGCAAGATTGTAAACAGATCCAGGAGCTTCTATTTTCATTCTATCTAACCATATCAGGTATGAAAACATATAGTAAGTAATAAAAAACCCACATCGATTCATATTTGACGCACAGGCACCCTGAAATGCACAGTAGACAGAGTACTCAAATGCCAAATTGTCGGAACCAATCAGATTCATTCCGTAGTAGTTTCGTATAATATTTTTTGAAATATCTTAACATTGTATGGTTTAAAAACTGTGCCTTATATAAGGCTCGAACCCTGAACCTTAGTAGACGAAGCTCTAATTCATAATTTTGATAAAGCATCATCAAAAGAAACTGACCAATCAGTGACCAGAATTTTTGACACAGTTTTACATTCTAATAGGTGATACGATACACTCGGTCTTTATTCTAGATGTTCAACCAAGTTTACTGTTAAAATTAAGGTATTTACAGAGTGATTATTTTAAAACCCTGCATATGTCATGCACATATATGCATATATATGCAAATTGGTTCAGTATATGTATCTTTTAAAATTGAATCGTGGAAATTATCATATTTTTTACTCTGCCAAAGATTTTTTATTTTACTATAGAACCTAAGGATAAAAACCGAGTAACACAACTTTTATCACCCAGTGAAAATAAGATAAAATCTCAACATTTTGCTAATGGAAAATTATGAATTAGTTTGTTGCGGTATTAAATAGTATATAACAAATGCCACGATCTGCAATCTGATTGGTTCCGATAATTTGGCATATGATCGATCTCTTTCTTATAAGAAAGTTTCAGCCGATTGATCTCGGAAAGAGCTCGCTTACCGTTCGGATTACAACGGACATCGACGAGACTGTTCCGATTATAACGTGAACCTTTAATATGTAAATATTTAAAGCAGTCGTAACTCACCGAGCGTATGCGGAAATAAACGAACGCTACTAGATTGGAATTTGTAGGCGATGAATGTTGCCAAAACATACTGGTAAGTTTTTATTTATACCTTTATAATCCATTTAGACAAACTAAAACCTATTGTTGCAAGGAGTTATGATATAATTATATAGAGAACATACACATTCCAATATACTTTATCACAAGTGTATACCTATGGATATCTTCTGCTAAAAAAATGTACATCATTAATTAATGTATACATAAACAGGTGTACATCTAGTGTTATACTTCTCTGAAAAATGTTATATACCAATTAAAAATAAGCTCACTAAGGGACCACTTTTCCATGAGCAAATCATCAATAATAAATATCGACCAAATTAATTTATATCTCGGTAATGTAACTAGCAAAAACATATCTAAGTCACTTTTTACTCTTTTTATTTACCAGGATTGCATACATGGAAACACTATTGGTGTTTAAAATATACGTTACAAATAGTATCAAACAATAATATCAGGTAAAACAGCGATCACTATATTGAGAAATAAGTTCACAAAAAATAGGATCCATTCGAGAGATGTTATTTTTTAGGATCAATTTGAGATATTTTATTTGTTTTCTTAAACTTCATGCATAACACTGGCTTTATTAAGCGACATTGAAACAAAATACAACAGAAACGGACATAATATTTATTGAACGGAATATTTATTGACCTATTCAAATGTATCTTGCCAAATATGAAAATATATCCAAGTACAAAAATACAGCACGTCATGCAAGCACAGACATACCCGACCCACTTTAACTGGGGCAACTACTTTTAACGACCGTTGTGTTGAAAATGTAATAGTCGATCGACCATCTAAAACGCACGGCTTGTCACTGTTAATCGGCTTAGCATGATATATACGGTAACAAATGTTGAATAGTATCAAACCCGTGACGAATACAAAGCAGGTATGAATATACCCCATCAACAGGTTATTATTCATCTATATTCATCATATTCATATAGGCTTTCAGTGACTGGGAGAAATATATAAAAGTCACATATATTCGTGACAGCGGTTTATTTATATTCGCTACAGTTGAGCTGCATATCTAGGTTACTTAACGCATCCATATAATAACAGTTCGAAAAAGGAATTGTGCGTTTGCACAAGGTAAGATATATTTTTTATAAAATCGATTTTAAAAATGTAGTCCTATTCAGTATACTGCTTGTTAGCTGTAAACATGTACTCTGTAGGTATTAGTTGTATATATATATATATATATATATCGTCAGAAAGTATACATATATACATTGATACACGCATGTATTGTATACATGTATGTATACATGTATGTATACACGTATGTATACATGTATGTATACACGTATATACTTTTTTATTTACAGACTATTACATTTCAGGTTCTCTCTTTATTGTTATGGATGCATACATGCTTGCTTGCTTAAAGCTAAAACAGTACAAACCCAACGCAGGTTGTCAAGATGGTGTTTAAAGCGTCCACCATTTGTACACAATTTTATATTACTAGTATACATCATTAGTAGTAAACGACAGTCGTATATGAATAGGGGTAATTACACTAGCAAGTACCTAAACTGTAAAACGAGAAGTTGCGGGTGTAATGAACTATATGTTAGACATTAATACTGCTATTATATATGCCAAATATGACGTTTGAAAAATCAGCGTTAACCCAAGCCCATAAGCAACGCTCATGAAACATGCCTACCTTATCCTGCTCGTAGAAATGGTATAGCTTATTTTTTATTTGTTTATATATTTTTTTTACATATTTACTAGAGAGTACGGTTTTATTTCTCATGAAACCTTTTGTCAAATTTTGTTTACTCAAGTTTGTCGGTGTACACAAACCGCATTATGTGGTTTCATTTCATTGCTAAATAATTATACCTGCTTGAAAGCAATTGTTCAGTCAAGCAATTGTTCAGCCAAAGCAATCAATACAACAGAACAATCGCATACAAATATATCAGAAGCATTGTATACCACAGGTAGTTTCAACGTAAGGTCATTGAGCAAGGTAAAACATACGGTTCAATAGATTTAATTGAAATTACTTAAAGGTACGTCCATTGGTGTATAAATAAATGTCAGTATTGCTAAACAGTTCAATTAATGGACGATGTAATACATTGCACAGCTCCATTTTGCATATATGGCCGTAATACATTGAATCTTAAATCGATTGACTTAATAATGTATACTTAAATCGATTGACTTAATAATGTATACATTCTGTCTGCATGCTTCGGGGATTCTGACTAGCTGAAACGGAGAAGGCTA
>JAWPHD010021504.1:0-28057 GCA_037043455.1 Cyrtodaria siliqua | reverse complement strand
GCATTTTTTCAGAAAAACAAGGGCCATAACTCTAGTGTTACTGACCCAATTTAGCTGGTTTTGAACTTGCCCAATCTTTCATTGGTATTAACAGTCTGTGCAAGTTTGGTAAAGGTCAAGTAATAAATGAAGGTGCTAGTGTGTTCACAAGGCTTAATATGACATTTTTCAATAAAACAAGGGCCATAACTCCGGTGAAATTAATCTGATCTGGCTGATTTTCGAACTTGTCTGAGCTTTCATTGATATAAAGGCATGGGGAAAGTTTCATAAAGATCCGATTAATAATGAAGGCCCTAGAATGTTCACATGGGAAAAGTTAACGGATGGACGACGGACAACTTGTCATCCCATGAGCTAATAACTACATTAAAGACGATATCAGTTACTAGAAGGGTGTTGTCTGCTGAGTGCTTATTTCACCAAGTACAATCTAACTATAAAGTTTGAAGACACTGCCCTTTTCATAAAACTTCCTGAAACCTAACCTAACTCATAACTTGGCAAAATATTGACTTATGGTCAAGAAACTCTATACAGTTCTTCCTTGTCAATTATCTAATGCAGATTTATGCCTCTTTAACTTTAAAACTTTAAAAAAACTGCTCCATAATTCATGAAGGATTGCACCGGCATAAGTCTGCCAAAATGAAAGTCACAGTTATTGGACATGTGTAACGACATTCCTTCAGTTAAGATGAATACGTGTGTGAAGTTTCATGAACATAGGTCAAATACTTCTTAAGTTTATAATGGCCAATTATGAACTTGGTTAGGCTGCAGGTTCAAGTTTTATGAAAGGGGGAATAATTCTGTTAAAATGAAAGCCAGAGTTATTGGTCATGGGTAACAATATTCTGTGTGGTAAGATAAATATATGTGTGAAGTTTCATGAACATAGACCAAATACTCCTTAAGTTATTGCTTGTTATGAGCCTGGTTAGGTTGCAGGTTAAAGTTTTATGGAAGAGGGTATAACTCTGTCAAAATGAGTCAGAGTTATTGAACATGTGTAATAATATTCCTTGGGGTAAGATGAAGATGTGGAGAAGTTTCATGAACATATGTCAAATACTTTTTAAGTCAAGGTTAGGTTGCAGATAAAAGTGACGGACGGACAACGACCGAAAGGCGACACAAAAAGGGAGGTAATCCTTAGGATTATCCAAGTTTCATTTTATTTTATTATAGACGAAAAATCTGCAATAAATGAGTGAAGCTTTTATTTTTTATATTATTTCCTAAAAGTTTTAAGAAGGTTATATCTTTAAGTGGACTTCGATTCATGTCTTGTGTTTTTATCGGCACATTTCACGTTTTCATATAAAGGGAGGGTAACTGTGTGGGTTAGCTTAAAATTTGGTAGGTAAAATATCCATGCTTTTGAAGATGAAATATATGCGTATTTTACGAATTTATATTGTCACTGCATGGCGTTATTTACAGATAAAAGTAGTTCATTTGTATTAGCCTACAGTACCCTTTAAATGAAGAAATTAGAACTTTTCTTCATTTAAAGAGTACCATATTAAGAATTGTTTTGACAAATACATTTTTAAAATAATAGCTTATTTCGTTTTATTACTGCTAATGATCGTGTACTATAAGGTAGTGTTATTTTGAGTATCATGTAATTTGAACAGTGTTTTATGTCATTTTCATTTCTTTTTTTGTGGTGGAGGCAGACCACCCACTTTTCCTGGGTAGAATCAGTACTGTACACCTCCTGTCATCCCTAAGAATCGTCACTTCCTTATAAGTCGAGTTCCCAGTGGGATCTGAAGGCGCAGCTGTGAGAGGCGAGAACCAGGTTCACATGTTACTTGCATTTGCTAGCACTGGTGTTATGGGGTAATAGTCTATACATATGAGTGCAGTTGTCATGACATTGTGTTCTATGGCTATTTAATTTTTGAGATCATTTTTAAATACAGCGCACATTTATGTTTTTATTCAGAACTGTGAAAAAAAATGGTGAACTTGTGTTCAGGCATAGCTAGACCAGTTTTCGTCATACATATGGTTGATCGCAATACCAGGTCTAGGACTGACCTGAGTTTCCTCTGTTATTGAGAATCTCTATAATTCATCCATGTAATTAACTGACTCCAGAGCAATAAAATAACCATTTTCGCACAGCAGGGCATCAATTATCTGACAGCAGATAGGCGCATTTAAAAAATTAGAAATAAGTTGATGTAACAAAATGCTATCGGCAAATAGAGATAAGGCAGTGATATATACTTCTAACATTTAATTCTGCATGGACAAAGTTTTAGCTCATTAGCTGGCATATTATACAGGTGATTTATTGCCATTTTATTGTCCTCATGCTGGGTATGCCGACACCAAGCTGATTATCATGTAACTTTACCTGAGTCGAAACTACTGCATATTTTCGGGTCAGTCCTATAACTCACTCGGATACTAACAAATCATTAAAATTGGTTTCAAATGCATTATGTTTTGTTTTTTTCAATATGTTTGTACGCAGGTGCATATCTGCGTAGACTAAGGCAGCTACACACCTAGTGTTTAAAGTATATATTAGCACTGCTCTTAAAATGGGGAAAAAGTCTGTCACTTTCGTTAACAAACCTGTCACTCTCGCTAACAAACCTTTCATAGCATTTGTATTGACAACTATTTACAAATGCTTTCTTTTTTTGTTTCATCATTGTTATTGAAGGGGTACTAGGTATTACTAAGCTTTCTATAATAGGCCGAGTACTGAAGTTTTTTATTCTTGTCTATGAGAAGTTTCTTCGTTATCATGTTAGTTATGATTATTATTTTGAATTATTAATTAACTAAACTATATTAGCCGTGTTTTATTAGATTTAAGCGACTTCATTCACGTTAGGTAACATAATTCGCCATCGCTTTTTGACCTATAAATGAAATTAACACAGCTTATGTCAAAATAATTTGATTAAGAACAAATTATACTGTCGTGGAAGTTAATTGATACAAGAAATCTGCGGATTCACATGTCTCGCCTAACAAGGACAGGACTTATAAACAAGAGCACCGCAAACGGTGCAGACGCTTGACTTTGGTGAAGTTACAATGGATTAAAAAGTCAAAATGGGTTTCTATCAATTATTTATATTTTTGTATATAAACACATGCTGGAAACAGGATATTTATAATAATAATGCCTAATATTTATGTTGTTCAAGCTGAGGTGTTGATTCTATTAAACTTCAGTTATATTATATATAGAATCACCTTTATTAGTAATGTTATATAATACACAACAAAACACAATTGACGTAAATGGAAAATGTCTTGGCAAATGAATCCAGCAAGCAGACAGGATCACTTTTATTAATGTTATACAAAACAGGAGATAGTGGCCTGTGAGCACAACATAAAACCATTGTCATAAATGGAAGCCTTGATTTTCTTTACTATGCTATATTTTGCCTCAACATGATAGGGCCTCCGTTTTCCATTTGACCTTTATCCACTTGGCCAGATTGTTGATATCAATGATTCGTTTGTTTTTGTTTGTATGGTGTTTTACTTCATTTTCAATGCATGTAAGGTTATATAGGATGGTCGATAATTTTGTGGTGAAGGCAGACCACCCACCTTTCCTGTGGAAAAACAGAACCAGAAACAGTATTGTACACCTCCCGCCATCCGTAAGAATTGACACTTCCTATATCAATGGAAGCCAAGTTAAGAAAACAGCCGGATCGGACCAGTAAAACCTTAGCTATGGCCCGCCCATGGCCACAATTATATATAGTTTTAAAGCAAAATCTTTAAAAAAATATTTTCTGAAAACTGCATAAGGTCTAATATTTGCATGAACCATAAGTTTATGGTCATCTATCAAGTTTGTTCAAATTAAAACCATGGCCCCACACTAGTGGTACCGTTTTAAATAAACTTACGTACCATATACTCCTGTATAAATGCCCATGTTTATATACCTCTAAAATGCTTGTGGGGAGGTATTTTTATGTTTGCTATGTAAAGTGTGGATTCACATCTCGCCTAACGGGGGCTGGACTTAAAAATAAAAAGGTCAATGATGCTTAAATGAACGTTTGTCAACATTTTAGTCACTAAAGACAATGGAGTTGCCGTTTGCCGAGATGACATGTAAGTGTATTTGTTTAAAAACAAAATGCCATTCTGTTGTAAACAAGAGGCCCATGAGGGCCTGTGGATGCTCTACTGGCTAAAACGGCTCATATCAAGGGTTGTCGACATAAAATTCCCATCAGTGTTTTTTTTTTAAACATTGCAAAAACAACTGGGATAGGATGGCCTTAGATCCTTAGATCGCTCACCTGGTAATCATGGGCAATAAGTCTGCTGTGTCTAGTCTAGCATGGGCATTTTTTAATGTGTCCCACTTTCTTCTATGAATATTTAGCCAGTAGAGCATCCACAGGCCCTCTTGGGCCTTGTTTTTGTGTTTATGCCGTGTTGGATTTGACGAAACATAGACTATTGTGTTTTTTCCGGTTCTTTGATTTTTGATGGAGTTAAGCCCTTTGACATTTTTACTTTAAATTTCTTGTTGGTGCTACTCCTCCTAAACACCTTGTTGGATTTCGACGAAAATTGGCAGGAGGCATCGGTAAGAGGTCTGGTTGTGCATATCTTGCTTTTGTTCCAGTTAGCTGATTTTTGATGGAGTTATGGCCTTTGACATTTTTACTTTAAATTTCTTGTCGACGCTACCCCTCCTAAACGGCCTGTTGGATTTCTACGAAATTTGGTAGGAAGCCTCATTATGATGTCTAGTTAGGCAAAGTGTTTTATATCAATGAAATTTTGTTTGGACAAGTTCGAAAACCAGCTAGATCTTGTTAGTATCGACAGAGTTATGGCCCTTGATTTGTTGAAAAATGCTATATTGTATTTTCCTTTGTTAAATCTGTAGTTCATTTTTTTATCTGATCTTTACCATATTTGTTTAGAATGTTAGTATACACCGCCCCCACCATTTTTGTGAAATAAACATAAAGTTTTACTTTAATATCATTCTACCGGAACATGGCGATGACATACACAACTAGGCTTGGTACAGATCATCCCTGCCAAGTATTGTTGAAATCCAGCCAGAGGTTCAGGAGAACTAGTCTGTACAAAGTTAGTGTATTAAAACATTTAAGGAGTCATAACTCTGCCAAAATTCATTCAACCAGAACACGGCAGTGACAGGTGCAACTAGGCTTGGTACTGATCATCCCCACAAAGATTCATTGTAAGGAGTTCAGAAGACTAATCTGGATAAAGTTTGTCTATTTAAACCTTAAAAGGGCCATAACTCTGCCAAAATCATTCAACCGGAATATGGCGATGATATGCACAACTGGGCATGATATTGATCATCCTTGTCAAGTTTCGTTGAAATCCAGACACGGTTTCAGGAGAAATAGTCTGGCAAATGTTTGTGTATCAAAAACCTTTAAAGGGCCATAACTTTGCCAAAAATCTGTAAACCTGAACGCCAAGATGATATGCACGACGATGATGCTGATCATCCCTTTAAAGTTTTGTTGAAATCTGGCGAGGGGTTTAGGAGAACTAGTCCAGACAAAGTTTGTGTATTAAAACCTTTACAGGGCCATAACTCTGCCAAAAATCATTCAACCGAAACAAGGCGATGATTAACACAACTACATCTGAAACTGATCATCCCTAAAAAGTTTGGTTTAAATCCGGCCAGGGATTCAGGAGAACTAGTCAAGACAAAAAAAAGTTTTGTGTATTAAAACCTTTAAAGGGACATAACTCCGCCAAAATCATTCCACTAGAACACGGTGACAATATGTACAACTAGGCTTGGTACTGATCATCCCTGAAAAGTTTCAATGAAATCCGCCCAAATGAAGGCCCTTTTGTCTTAACGAGGCCAAAATATAGCAATTTCAGAAAATCAAGGGCCATAACTCCTGCGTAAATGGTCCAATCTGGCTGTTTTTTAATTGATATTAACAATCTGGTAAAGTTTGGTAAAGATCGAATAAAAAATGAAGGTGCTAGTGTTCACAAGGCAGAAAATGGCATTTTTCAGAAAAAAACAAGGGCCATAACTCCAGTGTTACGGATCCGATTTTGCAGGTTTTCAAACTTATCTGATCTTTTGTTAATATTAACAATCTGTGCAAGTTTGGTAAAAAACAAATAATAAATGAAGGTGCTAGAGTGTTCACAAGGCTTAATATGGCATATTTCAGCTAAACAAGGGCCACAACTCGTTAAATTAATCCGATCTGACTGGTTTTCAAACACATGCGAGCTTATATTGATATAAGGTCACTGGCGAAGTTTCGTAAAGATCTGATTAATAATAAAGGCCCTAGAGTGTTCACAAGGAAAAGTTAACGATGGACGGCCAACGGACAACGGGCGGACGAACGACGGACAACTCGGTATCCCATAAGCTCTGCTGGCCTCCGGTAAAAACGTAGTGATTCTGTATTTTCATATAAATTGACAAAAGAACAAATTGAATGCAAATTATTTGGTGATTAATACTCCTGCATTGGTGTCCAGTCAAAACAGGTATCACTGCCTTAATATGGCTGCGTGGGAATACTCTGAAGTTTGTGCTGAGCAGTCTCAATTACAAATAATTAAAAAATATGTAGTCTTTTGTAAAATTAGTGGAGTGTAACCTTATGAGGTCTTAAATTAGTAGTGTGTAACCGTATGACATTTTCACATAAGAAAAAGGAAAAGAAAATATGCAATGGGGGCAGTCCTCAGTTTCGCATGAATGTCCATGGTGTAAATCAGAAAGAAATCAACTAAGCATCTTTTAGGTCCATGGATGGTCTTTATAATAATTATGAAGCACATGTTTGATGTTTTTTTCAGTTTTGATTACTTCTATGTTTATTTTGGTGTATTGGAATATGCATTCTTTGGGTTTTTTGGAGGCTATAAATAGAAAAATGTGAACCAATCAAAAACTTCCTAAAAGTAGTTAAAATGGTTGATTTTCACTGACGAAGAGATCAGCGTGGAATAACTTTTTAAAATGCCGGACTAGGTATGTAAAATTTAGCATTTCCTGATATGCAAGAGCATTATGAGTGATGACATGACCCTGATATGTGTAGGAATTTTTATTTTTTTTATTTATTGACATTTGAAATATTGCTAAAATTGCATTTTTAGCATGTTTTAAGGGGTGGGGTAATCTTAAAGAAATGGGACTAAAGTTGTACAGAAAATGCTTTTTGATACTTTTATTTGGTATGGAAACATGGGTAATTTTATTGTCTTCTCAGAAATGTATGACACAATGATGATGTGATTTATTTTTGCTCAAGGATTCAGGCTAAGAGCTTGTCATGAGTTTGATGATTGAGAAATGTACATTAAACTGTGGAGTGCCCCCAATGATTACCTGATTATTTGTTAAATAATGCGACAAATAATTAAACTACTTGGAGTCTATTTGGAGTCTTATGTAAAATTAGTGAAGTGTAACCTTATGAAGTCTTATTAGTGAAGCATGTAACCTTATATGGTTTTATTAAGTACTTTTACATCATACCAAAATGGAAAAGCTTATATGCAACTATTATTTTTACATCATACCAAAATGGAGAAGCTAATATGCAACTATTATTTTTACATCATACCAAAATGGAAAAGCTAATATGCAACTATTAATCATACCAAAATGGAAAAGCTAATATGCAACTATTATTTTTACATCACACCAAAATGGAAAAGCTAATATGCAACTATATAATGCAGCCATAATATGTTCTAAATAACTCAAAGTCAATATGAGCGGACGAGTGGAATTTTTGTGCCCTGCGCTATATAGATGTGTGTATGAAGTTTGAATACTGTAAGGCTTGTGTAATGTAATTGACTTAATAAACAAGAGGGCCAAGATGGCCCTAAATCGATCACCTGAGTAATTTTTGTTTGTTTGTATGGTGTTTTACGTTTATACAATCTAAGTTAGTGCAAGAAATGTGGCCTCTGTTGTGTTAACAACATTGATATAAAGAAACTGACAAAGTTTGGTAAAGATTAAATACAAAATGAATGTGCCCTAGAGTGTAACCCCTTTGGCAGGGCCAAATGTGACCCAAGGGCTACAAGTAATATATGGGAGCTGTGTGCCTTTTGGTTTCAGACAAGACTATTTTTTAAGTTTTCCCTGTACAAGTCTATATAAAACATGTGATCCCTGGGGCTTATAGTAAATGTAAAATATTAAACCTCTGGCTCTTGCAGTTTCAGAGAAGGTTTTTTAATTTTTTACTATACAAATCTATGTAAAACTGTGATGCCCGGGGTAGGGCCAAATGTGACCTCCGGGTCACCATTTGATTAACTTGGTAAAGGACCATAAGCTTATAGCAACTGCAAAATATTAAACCTTTGGCTCTTACAGTTTCAGAGTAGATTTTTAAAAGTTTTTCCCTTTACAAGTCTATGTAAAACATGTGACCCCTGGGGTGGGGCCAAATGTGACCCCAGGATCACCATTTAAACAAACTTGGTAAAGGACCATAAGCTTATAGTAAATGCAAAAAATAATAAACCTCTGGCTCTTGTAGTTTCAGAGAAGATTATTATTTTTTTCCTATGTAAAACTGTGACGCCTGGGACGAGGCCAAATTTGACCCAAATGTCACCATTTGAAAAAACTTGGTAGAGGACCATTAGCTGATGCTACTTGTAATATATGAGAGTTCTGTGCCTTGTGGTTTGAGAAATAAAGATTTTTAAAAAAAGAATCCTATATAAGTCTATGAAAAACATGCAAAATCTCAATATACACACTTTGGACCCCCGAGGCACAACCATTTTTTACCCCGGGGACTTCATTTGAATAAACTTTTTATTCTAAAAAGAATTTTTTTAAAATGATCGCCAATGCAGCAGTACTTGAAAAGATTTTTTTTAAGGTTTCGACTATATATAGTAATGGTTGCCATCTTGGATGTCGCGCTGACCTAATTTTAACAAATCTAAAGTTTGGTCAAAATTGGCCAAACGGTTTCTGAGGAGGTCGTTTGAAGCAAAAGTTAACGATGACGGACGAAGAGTTATCTCAATAGATCACCTTGAGCCTTCGGTTTGAGCCAAGATTTCATTGCTAAAAACAATCTGTGCAAGTGTGGTAATGATCAAATAATAAATGAAGGTGCTAGAGTGTTCACAAGTCAGAAAATGGCATTTTTCAGCAAAACAAGGGCCATAACTCTAGTGTTAGTGATCCAATCTG
Organism: Cyrtodaria siliqua; assembly: GCA_037043455.1. NCBI lineage: Eukaryota > Metazoa > Mollusca > Bivalvia > Adapedonta > Hiatellidae > Cyrtodaria > Cyrtodaria siliqua. The sequence goes on along the minus strand of JAWPHD010021504.1, from coordinate 18,828 downwards.
ACTGATTTTCAAACTTGTTAGAGCTATTATTGCTATTAACAATCTGTGCAAGTTTAGTAAAGATCAAATAATAAATGAAGGTGCTAGACTGTTCGCAAGGCAAAAGTTAACGGACGACGTCGGAAGACGATGACTGACAACTCGCCATCCCATAAGCTCTGCTGGCCTTTGGCCAGTAGAGCTTAAAACGCTGTCCAAACAGTATCGTTTTATAATATATTTCTTACTTAAGTATTATCTAGAAATTAATTGTATGTGTGTGTCTGTCAGGTTATAGTGAATTGAATTGAATGTTGTTTAACGGCTCATCAACACAGTATAGGTTATTCAGAGCCGCCCCAGAGACAGGTGAAAGATACATAGGAATCCAGGAACCGTGCCCTACTCTTATTATCGAATAGATTCCTATAGTTCTTTGACATGGTCGGAGGATAGACCGATACAAGGGACCGCAAGGTTTACGTCCCCATATAACAGACGAGGCTAAGGGAAAATGTCTTGCCCAAGAACACACTCAGTGGCATCTCGGAGGATTGAACCCAGGGCCTCCGGTTACAAATCCGTCGCACTACCGACTGCGCCACGCCAGGCCTCTTCTGTCAGGTTATAGTACAGAGTGTGAAAGAGGTAGTTTTTTTAAACACATTTTTATAAATCGAGACATTACCTTAACATGTAATGGTAATCCAACACCAACAGAAGCAGCAGCAACATCAGCAGAAGTACCAGCACAGCGATACAACCAGTGCAACTACCATATGTACCGTCAAAGCATCTGTGAAATATTAAGGAAAAAAAATTACATCTGAACATGACGCTTCAATAAATGTATAACATCTGTACATCAGAACAATAAACATTTTACAGTCAAGATTTTCATTAAATCCACTTCTCAGACACAAGATGTAGAGCTTTCAAATTTCACACGTTTGCATTAACATGACAGCAGATTGTTCTTAATAAATGTAGGTTAATATGATTACGAATAACCTTAACCTTCTTTTCCCAAGTTTAACGTTCAACTTTGTTCTTTAGGTCATCTCTTTCAAACTTCACACAAACTTACATCAATATGACAGCATGATGACAGCACGGTCCGTCAGCAGGTCAATGTGACTGTCCTTGACCTACTTTGTTCATTCGTCACACTCTCATGGATACAACTTTATTGAGTTCTGCCAGGGTTTTCTTAGATATAAGCTTTTTACTAACAAAAGCTGTCAGGACAGCGTAGCTCAACTATTTCGAATTTTCAGAGAACAAGAAATGACACAACCAGCATACCATCAGAAAAAAAAGTGAAAACAAAGGGGCGAGCTGGATGTGTCAAGAAGGAAAACATTGGCATTTTCATTAAATCAAGGGACACAATTTTTCTGTGATGACACGGAGGTAATTTCATAATAACCCTTTCAAAGGATACATACCGTATTTGTCGGGGTATAGCGCGCACTTTTTTACCCCAGATTCTGTGGCTGAAGTTGGGGTGCGCGGTTTAAGCAACAAGTAATGATTTACTTTTTTTTTTTCAGTCAAGACGAGAAGTTTTGTGGTTTTCAAAAAGTCGCAAGACCGGCCGTTTACTACAGAGATTGAATCGAACAAAAGTTGGCTTGTTTCTATTGTTTCAATAAAATGCGTTGTATGCTATATGCTTATTATCAATAACAAGAGGCCCAAGAGGGCCTGTGAACGCTCTACTGGCTGTTATACCATTGATGAATCGAGTCGTACTACATGGTGTCTAGAGTGTAGACAAGGTTTTTCAAGTATTTGACCTAGTGACCTAGTTTTTGACCCCATGGGACCCATTTTCGAACTTGACCAAAATATAATTAAGACAACATTTCGACAAAGTTTCATCAAGATCGGGTCAGAAATATGGCCTCTAGAGTGTACTAGTGACCTAGTTTTTGACCCTGTGTGACCCTGTGTGACCCATTTTCGAACTTTAGCAAGCTATAATTGAGACAAATATTCTGACAAAATTGCATTAAGATCGGGTCAAAAATATGGCCTCTAGAGTGTACACACGGTTTTTCCAAAGTTTGACCTAGTGAGCTAGTTTTTAACACCATGTGACCCAATTTTGAACTTGACCAAGATATAATTAAGACAAACATTTTGACAAAGAGCATACACAAGGTTTTTCCAATATTTGACCTAGTGACCTAGTTTTTGACCCCACATGACCCATTTTTGAACTTGACCGAGATTTCATTGAGACAAACATTCTGACAAAGTTTCATCAAGATCGGGTCAAAAATATGGCCTCTAGAGTGTACACACAGTTTTTCCAAAGTTTGACCTAGTGACCTAGTTTTTAACACCATGTGACCCATTTTTGAACTTGACCAAGATATAATTAAGACAAACATTTTGACAAAGTTTCATCAAGATTGGGTCAGAAATACGGCTTCTAGAGTGTACACAAGGTTTTTCAAGTATTTGACCTAGTGACCTAGTTTTTAACCCCATATGACCCATTTTCAAACTTGACCAAGATATAATTAAGACAAACATTCTGACAAAGTTGCATCAAGCTCGGGTCAAAAATATGGCCTCTAGAGTGTACACAAGGTTTTTCCAATATTTGACCTAGTGACCTAGTTTTTGACCCCACATGACCCATTTTCGAACTTGACCGAGATTTCATTGAGACAAACAATTAAGATAAACATTCTGACAAAGTTGCATCAAGCTCGGGTCAAAAATATGGCCTCTAGTGTGTACACAAGGTTTTTCCAATATTTGACCTAGTGACCTAGTTTTTAATTTCATGTGACCCATTTTCAAACTTGATCAAGATATAATTAAGATAAACAATTTGACAAAGTTCCATCAAGATTGGGTAACAAATATGACCTCTGGAGTGTACACAAGTTTTTTCAAGTATTTGACCTAGTGACCTAGTTTTTGACCACACATGACCCATTTTTGAACTTGACCGAGATTTCATTAAGACAAACATTCTGACAAAGTTTCATCAAGATCAGGTCAAAAATTTGGCCTCTAGAGTGTACACACGGTTTTTCCAAAGTTTGACCTAGTGACCTAGTTTTTAATACCATGTGACCCATTTTTGAACTTGACCAAGATATAATTAAGACAAACATTTTGACAAAGTTTCATCAAGATTGGGTCAGAAATACGGCTTCTAGTGTGTACATAAGGTTTTTCAAGTATTTGACCTAGTGACCTAGTTTTTAACCCCATGTGACCCATTTTCAAACTTGACCAAGATATAATTAAGACAAACATTCTGACAAAGTTGCATCAAGCTCGGGTCAAAAATATGGCCTTTAGAGTGTACACAAGGTTTTTCCAATATTTGACCTAGTGACCTAGTTTTTAACACCATGTGACCCATTTTTGAACTTGACCAAGACATAATTAAGACAAACATTTTGACAAAGTTTCATCAAGATTGGGTCAGAAATACGGCTTCTAGAGTGTACACAAGGTTTTTCAAGTATTTGACCTAGTGAGCTAGTTTTTAATCCCATGTGACCCATTTTCAAACTTGACCAAGATATAATTAAGACAAACATTCTGACAAAGTTGCATCAAGCTCGGGTCAAAAATATGGCCTCTAGAGTGTACACAAGGTTTTTCCAATATTTGACCTAGTGACCTAGTTTTTGACCCCACATGACCCATTTTCGAACTTGACCGAGATTTCATTGAGACAAACAATTAAGATAAACATTCTGACAAAGTTGCATCAAGCTCGGGTCAAAAATATGGCCTCTAGTGTGTACACAAGGTTTTTCCAATATTTGACCTAGTGACCTAGTTTTTAATTTCATGTGACCCATTTTCAAACTTGATCAAGATATAATTAAGATAAACAATTTGACAAAGTTCCATCAAGATTGGGTAACAAATATGACCTCTGGAGTGTACACAAGTTTTTTCAAGTATTTGACCTAGTGACCTAGTTTTTGACCACACATGACCCATTTTTGAACTTGACCGAGATTTCATTAAGACAAACATTCTGACAAAGTTTCATCAAGATCAGGTCAAAAATTTGGCCTCTAGAGTGTACACACGGTTTTTCCAAAGTTTGACCTAGTGACCTAGTTTTTAATACCATGTGACCCATTTTTGAACTTGACCAAGATATAATTAAGACAAACATTTTGACAAAGTTTCATCAAGATTGGGTCAGAAATACGGCTTCTAGTGTGTACATAAGGTTTTTCAAGTATTTGACCTAGTGACCTAGTTTTTAACCCCATGTGACCCATTTTCAAACTTGACCAAGATATAATTAAGACAAACATTCTGACAAAGTTGCATCAAGCTCGGGTCAAAAATATGGCCTTTAGAGTGTACACAAGGTTTTTCCAATATTTGACCTAGTGACCTAGTTTTTAACACCATGTGACCCATTTTTGAACTTGACCAAGACATAATTAAGACAAACATTTTGACAAAGTTTCATCAAGATTGGGTCAGAAATACGGCTTCTAGAGTGTACACAAGGTTTTTCAAGTATTTGACCTAGTGAGCTAGTTTTTAATCCCATGTGACCCATTTTCAAACTTGACCAAGATATAATTAAGACAAACATTCTGACAAAGTTGCATCAAGCTCGGGTCAAAAATATGGCCTTTAGAATGTACACAAGGTTTTTCCAATATTTGACCTAGTGACCTAGTTTTTGACCCCACATGACCCATTTTCGAACTTGACCGAGATTTCATTGAGACAAACATTCTGACAAAGTTTCATGATGATTGCATTAGAAATGTGGCCTCTAGAGTGTACACAAGCAAAAGTTAACGGACGGACGACGGACGACGGACGGACGGACGACGGAAGACGGACAACACACCATCCCATAAGCTCTGCTGGCCCTTGGCCAGTAGAGCTAAAAATAATAAAATCAAACTTTACCATGTTTTATGTTGATTATTGTTGAGAAAATACCATTGAAATGTTGAAAAACCTCATTGTTTACATCAATCGGCAAAGTGAAATGATAACGAGGCTGTGGTTTCCGTTTAACGTAGACGGGTTTACAAACCTGTGAATAGAATAGAATATTATGTTTTCTTCCTAACGACGACAACCGGATAACCGCGGTATTGATTTACCGCACATATTTATTTGTTAAAGTCGATTCTGAATTTTGACAACGTAGAATCTTGATTATTCATAAAGGGTTTAATTGACTGGGAAAATGTGTGAAGTGTTTGGTTCTTGCTAATCTGACCGCAAACAATGATGACTATGGTGATTATTAAACAAACATGTAACAATACATGTACCCAAAAAAATGTCAATTCTTTAATTGTCCTTGATTACTTCAGAAGTTTGAGTAGGTGCTGACACGATGTGTTAGGAAAATGCATTTAATAGGTGATGCCACAAGACAATGCATCTCATTTCGAGAAACCTCTCAAACTGTCAACACCTTCAAATTGTCAACACCTTCAAATTGACAAGCAAGAGTAAATAACCTGCAAACAACACCAGTCATACAACGCCAGATTAATAAATAAAAGTTGAACACGGGCGTGGGGATTTTTATTTTATTGAATTTTGAGTAAACAACAAAAGTACACTCAACAGAACAAGTTTATTTACACTTGAGTAAAAAAACACAGTCTAACATGCAGCTTGTTTTAGCCAATCGAAATTCGTTTTACATTTCCTCTTTGGTCAGTGATTCAAAATGGCGCTCTGCTGTCCTGAAATTGAAAACACATGTTTTTTATGTGAGGTTTACGCTACAATACATAACAAAAAAAAAAATTCCAAGGATTTCAGACCCAAAGTCGGGGTGCGCGTTATATGCGCATGCGCGCTATACGCCGACAAATACGGTAATCAAAATGTTATAAGTTGAAAATTTGAAGAAAATATGTTAAAAGTATATGTAAATGCATTTGACCTTTGACCCCTTTGTGACCTTGACCTTTCATCCAATGATCTTGAAATCAATAGATACGATCATCGTCCCATTTATAAAGAAGTATATAATTCTGATGATGATTGGATAAAAAATGTTGAAGTTATTTACATGTTAAGCAATGTGGACGTAAACATTAACCTGATGCTAAGAGCCTACCAACATATAAATGCAATTTGTGACCATGAACTTTGACCTATAAACCCCATAATATCCTTCGAACAGTCAAGCTAAAAATATCAAATTATTTGTAAAGTTTGCCCCAGGAGCTAGGTCCACAAAGGTGGGGAAGAAGCCTAGGGTCTACGCTTTTGGATGGTTGTATCCATCTGTTAATGCCCAGTAAGTGTATATATGGTTATAGGGTAGGGATCTCAACGGTTTACAAGTTATGACCCAGGGGCTATGTCACTAGGGGTGGGGAAGGAGTCCAGGGTCTATGCTGGTAGGATGGTAGTATCTGTCTGTTCATGCCCAAAATGTGTATATATGGTTATAAGGTGGGATCTCAATGGTTTACAAGTTATGACCGAGGGGCTATGTGGGGAAGGAAACTGGGGTCTATGCTGGTTGGGTGATATATCTGTCTGTTCATGTCCAGTAAGTGTATATGTTGTTACAGGGTGGGGATCTCAACGGTTACTAAGTTATGACTCAGGGGGCCCACCCTTACCCTATTGTTCACCTCTTGTGACCCCCGGGGCGGGTCCAATTCTGAACCCAGGGTCATCATTTCAGCAAACTTGGTAGGACTACTAGACGAAGCTACATACAAAATATCTAAGAACTTTGTGAAGCTGGGGACGTCAACCCGACGCCGTGGTGAGTAGGATAGCTAGCTTTCACTATTCTTCGAATAGTCGAGCTAAAAAATGTTAACCAAGGAACTACAAAAAGGGGTGTAACTTTGTCAAAATAGGTTGCAGAGTTATGTGACTTGCGTATGACTTGTTATCTATCAATACTGAAAACGTGTGAAGTTTCTCTGAAGTCTGTTAAGTAGTTTCTGAGATATGAGCTTACCGCAAAAGGTTAACTAATGATTAACACTGGGGCGAGAAGAACAGCTTACCTTTTCTGCAAAATGTCGAGCTAAAAGTGTAATCATTGAATTCAAAAAACACTGGAGCATATCCTTTTCAGCATATTGACTTCCATGTATGTGTGTTTATTGAATAATTGGACGAGATACATAGTTCCGACTTGTGTAATTGCTAATCCAGTTACTTTGAAAATGTTATTTTTTCTTCAAATATATATAAATTTAAAAGAAGGAAGACCAGATTTTATTTAGATTAGATAAATCGGAACTACGTATTAATGAGGGATACGTCCGAGCGTTTATAATAGACCACGCCCATTTACGAGTGACAGTCAGCAATTCCGATACATACAAGTATTTTGTGGAAAGGAAACATAACAGTTACCATGCTTACTAGAATATTAAATTTTAATTTGCAAGTTTTTTAAACAGAATGCAAGCAAAGGTAAGGTGCTTGTATCACAAGTGGTTGACTATCCCTCGTTCAACGTATTTATACTTAGGCAGGTCGAAAGATAGGTTCCATACAAGCCTGAGTGATTTGCTAAAACAATGCCATTGATATTTATAATGTATTTTGAAACATGAACCTTTTGTTAACTACTGCTGACAATTTTCTTTGTTTATTAAAACAAGAAGGCCACCAAATTTCACCCTGAAGCACTCACCTGATGTCCATTATAAACACTTGCAAAATTAACAAAAGTGGGTAAGATAAAACATGTCCTGTAAGTTAAGAGAAGATTTTTCAATTTTGAAAAGTTAACAGGACGGACTACAAACAACAAACGGTCATAATAGTATTGTTAACACGACACATGTGCATTGGGTATAAACTTACGCCATCAGCATCAGTCGGTAGTACTGTTGTGAGTTAACGGGAGTGTCAATTTCTGAGACCTTGCGATTTATTCTGTGAGGTTTGGTAAAATTCATGGTCAGTTCTGGTTACGCAAGAAGATGAGTGATGATGACATTGGCCGTTGCAGTCTGGGTAATGGTTTCTGTACACGTGGCAATTATGACCATCTGAAATATCATTATTCATATTCATTTTACAGTAGTCAATCTTCCTACACTTATACTGACCTTGCAAATATTGACTTTTAAAGAAACTAAACTGCCAAATTTCACTACAAAACCGTTCTCCCAAAAATAATGCAAGCGCCGATAAGCATGTACCGATAAAAAGTCTAGATTTATCATTCAGAAAATACCCGTAATTGAATATATGTGTGAAATGAATTAAGAGTTGGTTTAACCCGTAGTTTGATGCTTCAACAACAATAAAATACAGTGATTTTTGCCTGGTTGGGTTGGCGTTCATATTGTAATATAGAGTTTTTGATTCGCAGCATATATAAGTTAGATAATATACCTTATCGTTAGTATACCTCTACCTAATAACTTGACAACTAAGAATAACTTTACTGGACTGAACAAAGCCTTGAACGGCTTAATTCAATTTGAGTCTAGCAAGGTTTCTCCTTTCATCATTTTTATGTTCTAATGCTGGATAATCTTAAAATTTCAAATTTACCTCATACGTGATCTTTGTAAATATTAAATCAGTTCGCAGATCAGTTTGTATTATGATATCGCCATTAGGCTAAATTATGAAGGAGCTGGCAATAGAAACTTCCCATAGTCTGTACTGAATGTTGGCCTGAATAATACAGAATGCTAAAAAAAATAAAAAAATGCCATATTTATATTTGCAACCATCTACATATACTTCAGTATTACAGATTTCATGATTAACAATCTCTTTTTTTCTCTACATAAAAATGCATGTTATGATATTGATAGAAAGTTGGGCTAAAAGTCTCGCTGTTTAACAGATATCAAAGTAAATGAAATATAAAACAAAAATCACCGCCTGTTGGTTGGTGCAGACACTCGACTTTCGAGACCTTGTTTATTTATTGGGAAACTATGTTGAAAGGCATGATTTTGCTTAATTACAGAACAAAATTATTGCACTTGTTAACCAAATTTTGTAAGAATCAAGGTTCAAATTTTACACTTATTTACTTGCTATTAATGCAAGTAGATTTTTGCAGATTGCAAGTAGAAAATATTACCACTTGCTAAATTTTTCAAGTAATAATTTAAGAAACCCACTAGGTCTCAGTCTACGATTATTCACTGAACATAGTTATCTAATTTAGTTATATAGGTAGTTATAAGTTTAATTACACAATTATTACATTCCTGCATCTAGCCGAGTGTGAAAAAGGTCATTATTTACACTTATAGCAATTACTGTAAAATGATTGAATTAATGATTTAAATTATTAATGCAAGTACCTTGATTAAAATAGCAAGTAGAAAACCTTCGCACGAAGCTAAACATATTAAATTTGATCCCTGAAGTATACAAGGGGCCATAATTTTGCTAAAATAAAAGCATGATTATAGAACCTGGATGTATGATTTTGTCTAAAGATATGCCTAATACATGTGTGAAGTTTCAATCCATTACGTAAAGTGGATTCAGAGATACAAACTTTACAGTACAAACTGTAACCTGAACGCACACAACGAAGACAATTAAGTGATGACAATAGCTCTTTCTTCAAAAAGTCAAGTTAATGATAAAATAAACAAGAAATCAGTGGATTCACTTGTCTCGTCTAACGGGGGCTGGACTTAAAAATAAAAAGGTCAATGATGCTTAAATGAAAGTTTGTAAACATTTTAGTAATTAAAAACAATCGAGTTTGCCGAGATGACATTTAAGTGCATTTGTTTAAAAACAAAATGCCATTCTATTAAAAACAAGAGGCCCAAGAGGGCTTGTGGATGCTCTACTGGCTAAAACAGGTCTTATATCAAGGATTGTCGACATAAAATTTCCCATCAGTAGTTTTTTTAAAACACTGCAAAAACAACAGGGATAGGATGGCCTTAGATCGCTCACCTGGTAATCATGGGCAATATGTCTGCTGTGTCTAGTCTGGCATGGGCATTTTTTAATTTGTCCCACTTTCTTCTATGAATGAAATTTCATAAAAATGGGGGGGGGGGGGGGGGGGGGGGGGGGGGGGTGAGTGTTTATATTAACATTCTAAACAAATATGGTAAAGATCAGATAAAAAATAAATGAAGTAACTAAAGATTTAACAAAGGAAAATACAAAAATACAATATAGCATTTTTCAACAAATCAAGGGCCATAACCTGTCATTACTAACTAGATCTAGCTGGTTTTCGAACTTATCCAAAATTTCATTGATATACCATACTTTCCACAATTAGACATCATACTGAGGCTTCCTGCGAAATATTGTAGTATCGCCGACAAGAAATTTAAAGTAAAAATGTCAAAGTGCCACAACTCCGTCATAAATCAGCTAACTGGAACAAAAGCGCGATATGCACAACTAGACATCTTACAGATGCTTCCAGCCAAGTTTCGGTCGAAATCCAACAAGGCGTTTAGGAGGAGTAGCGCTGACAAAAAAGTTAAAAAAAAATGTCAAGGGGCTGTAACTCCATCAAAAATCAATGAACCGGAAAAAAAATGCAATAGGCACAGCAATGCTTCCTGCTAACACGGCATTAACAACAACAACAAAATTAAAACAAAAAAATAATGAAATAAGAAAATAAAAAAAAATAATAATAATCATAATTCAGAAATTTAAAAAAGAAATGTCAAGGGGCTGTAATTCCATCAAAAATCAATGAATCGGGGGAAAAAATGCAATAGGCACAGCAATGCTTCCTGCTAACATGGCGTTAACACCAAAAAAAAATTCAAACAAAAAATAATGAAAATAAGAAAATTAAAAAAAATAATTAAAAAAAACAAAAAACAAGAGGCCCAAGAGGGCCTGTGGACGCTCTACTGGCTAACATGGCTCCTTAGAACATCAATGAAGCGAGTGACTGCCATTTATGTTTTATTGGAAGTTTCGGGCAAAAAACAGCTTTATGACTAAATCAAGGGCCATAACTAAAGAATCTGGTAAAGCTTGGTAAAGATCAGATGAAAAATAAAGGCCCTACCGTATAAATGAGGCAAAATATAGCATTTTTAACTAAATCAAGAGCCATAACTCCTCTGTTACTGGTCCGACTGGTCCAACATAGAAAAAAAAAAGAAAAAAAAAGAAAACAAGAGGCCCAAGAGGGCCTGTGGACGCTCTACTGGCTATGTTGGCTCTTATAACATCAATGAAGCGAGTGACTGCCATTTACGTTTTTTTTTGAAAGTTTCGGGCAAAAAACAGCTTTTTAGCTAAATCAAGGGCCATAACTAAAGAACCTGGTAAAGTTTGGTAAAGATCAGATGAAAAATGAAGGCCATACCGTATTAACGAGGCAAAATATAGCATTTTTAACTAAATCAAGAGCCATAATTCCTCTGTTACTGGTCCGACTGGTCCAACAATAGAGCTAAAAAAAAAATATATATATACATATATATATATATATATACCAAAAAAAAAAATATGAAAAAAAAAAAAATTAATTAAAAAAAAAAAATAATAATAATAAATTAAATTAATTATAATATAAAAAAGACAGTCGTAAAAGCTGGTAAAGTTGGCAAAGATCAGATGCAAAATGAAGCCCTATCGAACGACGAGGCAAATTATAGCATTTTTAACAAAATCAAGGGCCATAACTCCGCTGTTACTGGGCCCCGCATCCCCTGGTTGTTTTTCAAACCTGACAAAGCTATCATTAGACTTAACATTGGTGAAGTTTGGTAAAGATGGATGAAAATGAAGGCCCTATCGTCTTAACGAAAAAATATATCATTTTGAAGTAAATTAAGGGCCATAACTCGATGTTACTGGTTCGATATGGCTGGATTTAGAACGTTGTTTGAGCTTTCATTGATATTAACAACTGATTAAGTTTGGTAAAGATCGGATGAACAATGAAGCCCCTATAGTCTTAACGAGGCAAAATATAGCATTTTTTTACTAAATCAAGGGCCATAACTCCGCTGTTACTAGTCCGATATGGCTGGTTTTTAACTTGTTCCAAAGCTTTCATTGATATTAACATCTGATCAAGTTTGGTAAAGATTGATGAACAATGAAGCCCCCTATCTTCTTAACGAGGCCAAAATATAGCATTTTTAATAAATCAAGGGCCATAACTTCGCTGTTACTGGTCCGATATGGGCTGTTTTTCAACTTGTTCAAGCTTTCAACGACAGTAACAATTGATTAAAGATTGGTAAAGATCGGTATGATCAATGAAGCCCCCTATCCGTCTTAACGATGCAAAACATAGCATCTTTAACTAATCAAGGGCTACAACTCAGCTGATACTAGTCCGATATGGCTGGTTTTCGAACTTGTCCGAGCTTCATTGATATTAACATGTGGTGAAAGATAGGATGAAAACGAAGGCCCTATTGTCTTAATGAGGCAAAATATAGCAATATAGCATTTTTAACTAAATCAAGGACCATAACTCCGCTGTTACTGGTCCGATCTGGCTGGTTTTCGAACTTGTCCCAAGCTTTCATTGATATTAACAATGTGGTAAAGTTTGGTAAAAATAGGATGAAAAAATGAATGCCCTATCGTCTTAACGAGGCAAATTTAGCAATACAGCATTTTTACTAAATCAAGGGCCATAACTCTGCTGTTACTTGTCCGACTCTGGCTGGTTTTCGAACTCATCCGAGCTTCTATTGATATTAACAACCTGTTTTAAAGTTTGGTAAAGATCGGATGAAAATGAAGGCCCTATCGTCTTAACGAGACAAAAGTTAACAACGGTGACGGACTGACGGACGGACGACGGAACAACTCGGCATCCCATAAGCTCTGCTGGCCTTCGGCCAGTAGAGCTAAAAAAGAAGATTGTAAACAAATTAAAAAAAAAAGAAAAAAGAAAAGAAAGCATAAAAACTGCCTAAAGTTTGGCTAAGATCAGATGCAAAATAATACATGAGAGCTCTGTGCCATGTGGTTCCAGAGAAAAAGATTTTTTTCAGTTTTTGCCTATACAAGCCTAAGTAAAACTTTGACCCCCCAGGGTGGGGCAAAATGTGACCAATGGCAGCTCCCCACCCATTTGAACAAACTTGGTAGAAGACGGCCATAAGCTAATAGCAAATGCAAAATATTAAACCTCTGGCTCTTGCAGTTTCGGAGGTGAAGATTTTTTAAGTTTTTCCCTATACATGTCTATGTAAAACATGTGACCCTTGGGGCAGGGTCAAATGTGACCCGTAGGGTCACCATTTGAACAAACTTGGTAAAGGACCATAAGCTTATAGCAAATGCAAAATATTAAACCTTTGGCTGTTGCAGTTCCAGAGAAGAAGATTTTTTTTCAGTTTTTCCCTATACAAGGCATTTATGTAAAACTGTGACCCCGGGGCAGGGTCAAATGTGACCCGAGGGTCACCAATTAGAAACTAACTTGGTAAAGGACCATACGCTTTATAGCAAAATGCAAAATAATAAACCTCTGGCTCTTGTAGATTTCCGAGAAGAATATTTTTAAAAAAAAACAATACTACATGTATATAAGTCTATGTAAAACTGTGACCCTCGGGGCGGGGGACAAATTTGACCCCAGGGTCACAATTTGAAAAAACTTAGTAGAGGACCATAAGCTGATGCTACATGTAATACATGAGAGCTCTGTGCCATGTGGTTCCAGAGAAGAAGATTATTTTCAGTTTTTCCTATACAAGCCTTTGTAACTGTGACCCCGGGGGTGGGGCCAAATGTGACCCCTGGCGTCACCATTTGAACAAACTTGGTAGAGGACCACAAGCTTATAGCAAATGCCAAAATAGTAAACCCTCTGGCTCTTGCAGGTTTCAGAGAAGAAGATTTTTTTAAGTTTTTCCCTATACATGTCTATGTAAAACATCCTTTGGGGCGGGGCCAATGTGAACCGAGGGTCACCATTTTGAACAAGCTGGTAAAAGGACCATAAGCTTATAGTAAATGCAAATATTAAACCTCTGGCTGTTGTAGTTTCCGAAAAGAAGATTTTTTAAAAAAAAATCCTATGTAAGTCTATGTGAAACTGTGACCCCCGGGGCGGGATAAATTTGACCCAGGTCACTATTTGAAAAAAACTTAGTAGAGGACCATAAGCTGATGCTACATGTAATACATGAGAGCTCTGTGCCTTGTGGTTTCAGACAAGAAGATTTTTTAAAGTTTTTTCCTATATGTCTATATGAAAAACATGCAAAACTTCAATATACAAATTTTGGACCCCGGGCACGGCTATTTTTGAACCTGGGGGGACTTTATTTGAACAAACTTGGATAGTCTAGGCGTTGGCGATCATTTTAAAAGAAAAACTGTTGAATTCTGTCAAGCGGTTCTGGAGAAGAAGTTTTTTCTGGAAAAAAAGGCAAAACATCTGGTAAAGTTTGGTAAAGGATCAGATGAAAACAATTGAAAGCTCTATCGTATTAACAAGGCTGAATATAGCATGTTTAACTAATCAAGGGCCATAACTCTATTATTGGTCCGATCTGGCTGGTTTTCGAACTTGTTGTGAGCTTTCATTGATATTAACAATCTGGTAAAGTTTGATAAAGATCGGATGAAAATGAAGGCCTTTGGCCAGTAGAGCAAAAAATCATCAGACTCCAAAAAGTAGGTCAAGGTCATACATGAAATTCAGAGCATCCCAAAAAAGATGCACTAACAAAGACACAACTAGAAATAGTCAAGATAGAATATGTTTTCTTCCAAAGATTAAGCTATAAATTAGGTTTAAAAAATTCTGATGCATAATTCTAGTTCATGAGAAAGTGATGTAAATGTAACAATAAAAGTTATCTGCCCTTTGCTTGGATGGTGAAGGTCACATCCACATTTGCTTTGTCACGTTGCAATGTACCACTCAAGATACAACTATAAGCAAAGTTTGAGAGGTCTAGTGCATACAGTTTGTGAGAAAATGACCTAAACGAAAACTTGAACCTAAAAATTAGTAAGGTATCTGCCCTTTGCTTGGAGGTTCAAGGTCACTTCCACATTTGCTTTGTCACGTTTGCGATGTACCACCCATGATACAACTATAAGCACAGTTTGAAAGGTCTAGTGCATTCAGTTTGTGACAAATGACCTAAACGCAAAACTTGAATGTTGCCGCCGCCTGCCGCCGCCGGAAAAGCAACACCTATGTCTCTTTTTTTCTTCGAAAAGGCGAGACAATAAAAATTGCTGTACGACAACAACGAAAGATATAAAATAATAAAAGTAGTTAATCCTGCAGGACATTGTTTGTTAATGACCGCACTGATCAGGACTTTCCTCGTTCAGGATTAGGTCACAGTATCAGAAAAATATCCTGAGCCAAATGCTTGCAGCCCCATCATTGATTGTTTGGAGCCTGAAATAATGTAATGAGTCAAATAATTAATTATGTTATTTACATTTTGCATAAGCAAAAGATTGGATTTCTCAGTTAAAGAAAATTCATAATCGCTAAATATTAACCAGAAGGCCACGACCTACATGTTTCTGAGCCGTATTATACAGAAGTCCAGATTTTTTATTTGACCAACCCAATGTCAATCCCAAGAGATAAAAGATTCTTTCTATGGGTATCCGGTGAAGATAGGGAATTATTCCAACCCCAAGGTATGTGTTTTTATCGGAAAACCGAGTGTGGGGGTTGATAGTGTGGTCGAGATATGGCAATATCAAAAGGTTTTATATAAACCGTCTTCAATTACCAAATATATGGGGAGGGATGTCTTTGGCTCAAGTTTGGCTTAGCTTTAAAACAATTCAATCTTTCTTTAATAAAACACTCAAACCAACTTTCATATGTGACCCAGGGGGGCCGGGCTAAATTTGACCACAGGGTCACCATTTTAACAAACTTGGTAGAGGACCAAAAGCTGAGTGTAAATACAAAATATTAAACTGTTGCCTCTTGTAATTTCAGAAGAAGAATTTTGAAGTTTGTCCCTATATAAGTCTAAATAAAACATGTGACCCATACTTCTTAGGTACTTCTTATATGTATAGGTACTTCCTAATAGTACTAGGTACTTCCTGATAGTACTAGGTACTTCCTAATGAGTACTTGGTACTTCCTATTAGTACTCCTGTTGCAGCTGAAATATGAAGATTTTATTATTTATACAAGAAATATTTCTTGACATCTGAAAATGTTTAAATTCCTAAACTAATATGTGCCTGATAGTATAAACACTATTAAAATGTGTTTCCATCTTGGAAGTACCTAGTAGTATGTGTTACTATTTTTGCTTGTGCTGAGGCAATATTCCATTAGTCGTATATAAATAAAAAATAAAATTTCACACCGCCCCCCACCCCTCTATCATTGTGTGAAAAAATTTGCAGTCTCTCTAGTATTTTGGTAGAGGTAGACACAAATTGTATGTATTAAAATTATGAAGGGCAATAACTCTAATTTGTTTGAGGGCAGAGTTATGGTTCTTGCATTCTCATGTCCTCTCAATTGCAACTCTGTCATTGTGTGAAATCTCAATGTAGTCCAATAATTAGTTTTTTGAGTTATGGAAGCGGACATAAATTATAAGTATAAAATACACAGGGCAATAACTCTTATTTAAATGAAGGCAGAGTTATGGTTATTGCGCTCTGCACATCATCTCATTGCCCTCTATCATTGTGAGAAATTAATTGCAGTCCCTTTAGTAGTTTTTGAGTATTGAGCGGACACGAAATGGGACGTGACGGACGAAGGGCATTACTATATCCCCCTTCCACCTGCCGCGGTGGGGATAATAAAGAACGAATGGTCCTTAACTTATTTTGGGGGAGTATAGATACTTTAATTACAGTAATGAATAAGTGGTATAATCATATGCTAAGGCAGATTATATCTATGTGTAAAAAGAATGCAATGCTGTCAGCATATATTTAGAATGTAATAGTTGGAAATACGTACTTAGTATATGGAGTTTTCATTATTTAGTGCGATTAACTGTTATGAACCCTGATGATTGACAAAACAACTGCAATTTTGTCAATAATAGTGAGAAGACAATTGTGTTGTTCATCTCTAAATTCTTGTGGGAAATCTAAGGTCAGCTTGGTAGTTTAATAAAAATTGACTACTTAATGAAGAACTTGATTAACATTTTGTTGAACCTCATCATGACTTAGATTTCACATGCCACCCCCCAATGTAAGTATTGTTCCCACCCGAAAACAACCACAATTTGGTTACTCATAATAATCTCTGAAGAATGACCTTGACCTTCGTAGCGCTCTCTCATGTAAAATTTATATCAGTTGGTATTTCAATAAAATTTCAACCAATCTTCAACAAGTCTCGATTAATTAGTCAATTCTCTTATTTTCAAAGGAATAGATTCTAAACAAAGGTGTGAAGGATGGCGAGTTGGTAAAACTATCACTGAAGGTGATAAATACCCCGTATGGAAAATTCTAAGTCAAACAAAGGGACACTTATTTTGTAATAAATTAGGCAATCAACAATGGGCGTAGCAACGAGACGAAATGTGTTAAGGATGCGAAGCGAAATTATGGACGTGATTTATATATAGGCCTCACTTCACAAATCCCAAATTTTGTGAAAGCGAGAGTATAACAATAAATATGTAGTGTTGCAATATACCAAGATAATATAAAAGTGGTGATATCGTGAAGAGCAGACAAATGACAAGGCATGTTCAACATATCTCCAATTTCCAAACACAAGTTTTTTTAAAACATATTAATATTTAAACTCACAATATTTCTGGATAACTATAGTGAGCTAGTGTCATGATTATTTCCTGTCACAGCATGACATTTCCACTTGAGTTTTTTCTAACAGGGGAGCCACTAGACTGTCACTGATAACAGAGTGTCCGATAAAGATGAATCGGGCCTGAAATATATAAAAATTTCAAGGTCAATGGCATGAGTGACAACTAGAACTATCACTGAAGGTGATGAAAACCACACCTCTGAAAACTTTGAAGTGAAAGGCACATGAAGTTCATTGTCCATTGGACATAAAATACGCCCTTCGAAAGTGGATCAGTTGTAACTGTGATAGTGGACATCGCACAAGTTAATGAAATGGACAGACGGATGGACAGACAATGACACGACAAAATACAAACTCCATTGTTACCAGGGCGATTGATCTGGTTTTCGAACTTGACCGAGTTTCATCAAGATTGAAAAACAAATATTGAGTTATTGATCCGAATCATCAAAATTGTCAATTAAAGGGCCATAAACTCCGTTATTACTAAGGCGATTGGCCTGGTTTTCGATCTTGGACTGAGATATTATGCCCATAAACATTATTTCAAAGTTTCTTAAAGATTGAACAACAAATACTCAGGTTATTGAGGGGACATCGTTGAACTTGTCATTTTCAATAATTAAAGGGCCATAACTACGTTGTTACTGGGGCGATTGGCCCTGGATTTCGAACTTGACTGAGTTATAATGCCTATAAACAATATTTCCAAGTTTCATAATGATTGGATATATTTGTTTGAGTTAGAGAGCCGACATCGCAAAATTTAACGGACAGACGGACGGACAACGCCATGACATAATACGTTCCGTCTTAGGACAGGCGTATAATAAGAGTGGAAACTTCTAAGTCAAAAACAAAAAGGGCGATAATTCTGTAATAAATCAGGCAATCAGCAATGGGAGATGTACAGGGACATAAGGTCCATCAGTTGTTATGTGTGTATGAAGTTTGGAAACAACCCATTCACAACTGTTTGGAAAAAAATAATTCGAGTGGGGATGGAGAAGTAGTGAACGGGGGGAGGGGCTGCAACATAGCTATATGGTGTAAGAATTGACCGAAAACAATACAGAAATTATGTAAAACAAGAGGGCCCAAGAGGGCCTGTGCACGCTCTACTGGCTAAAAACAGA